>CAKAJA020001006.1:0-20391 GCA_916610235.2 Lasioglossum morio
ACGTTATACGTTATACGTTATACGTTATACGTTATACGTTATACGTTATACGTTATACGTTATACGTTATACGTTATACGTTATACGTTATACGTTATACGTTATACGTTATACGTTATACGTTATACGTTATACGTTATACGTTATACGTTATACGTTATACGTTATACGTTATACGTTATACGTTATACGTTATACGTTATACGTTATACGTTATACGTTATACGTTATACGTTATACGTTATACGTTATACGTTATACGTTATACGTTATACGTTATACGTTATACGTTATACGTTATACGTTATACGTTATACGTTATACGTTATACGTTATACGTTATACGTTATACGTTATACGTTATACGTTATACGTTATACGTTATACGTTATACGTTATACGTTATACGTTATACGTTATACGTTATACGTTATACGTTATACGTTATACGTTATACGTTATACGTTATACGTTATACGTTATACGTTATACGTTATACGTTATACGTTATACGTTATACGTTATACGTTATACGTTATACGTTATACGTTATACGTTATACGTTATACGTTATACGTTATACGTTATACGTTATACGTTATACGTTATACGTTATACGTTATACGTTATACGTTATACGTTATACGTTATACGTTATACGTTATACGTTATACGTTATACGTTATACGTTATACGTTATACGTTATACGTTATACGTTATACGTTATACGTTATACGTTATACGTTATACGTTATACGTTATACGTTATACGTTATACGTTATACGTTATACGTTATACGTTATACGTTATACGTTATACGTTATACGTTATACGTTATACGTTATACGTTATACGTTATACGTTATACGTTATACGTTATACGTTATACGTTATACGTTATACGTTATACGTTATACGTTATACGTTATACGTTATACGTTATACGTTATACGTTATACGTTATACGTTATACGTTATACGTTATACGTTATACGTTATACGTTATACGTTATACGTTATACGTTATACGTTATACGTTATACGTTATACGTTATACGTTATACGTTATACGTTATACGTTATACGTTATACGTTATACGTTATACGTTATACGTTATACGTTATACGTTATACGTTATACGTTATACGTTATACGTTATACGTTATACGTTATACGTTATACGTTATACGTTATACGTTATACGTTATACGTTATACGTTATACGTTATACGTTATACGTTATACGTTATACGTTATACGTTATACGTTATACGTTATACGTTATACGTTATACGTTATACGTTATACGTTATACGTTATACGTTATACGTTATACGTTATACGTTATACGTTATACGTTATACGTTATACGTTATACGTTATACGTTATACGTTATACGTTATACGTTATACGTTATACGTTATACGTTATACGTTATACGTTATACGTTATACGTTATACGTTATACGTTATACGTTATACGTTATACGTTATACGTTATACGTTATACGTTATACGTTATACGTTATACGTTATACGTTATACGTTATACGTTATACGTTATACGTTATACGTTATACGTTATACGTTATACGTTATACGTTATACGTTATACGTTATACGTTATACGTTATACGTTATACGTTATACGTTATACGTTATACGTTATACGTTATACGTTATACGTTATACGTTATACGTTATACGTTATACGTTATACGTTATACGTTATACGTTATACGTTATACGTTATACGTTATACGTTATACGTTATACGTTATACGTTATACGTTATACGTTATACGTTATACGTTATACGTTATACGTTATACGTTATACGTTATACGTTATACGTTATACGTTATACGTTATACGTTATACGTTATACGTTATACGTTATACGTTATACGTTATACGTTATACGTTATACGTTATACGTTATACGTTATACGTTATACGTTATACGTTATACGTTATACGTTATACGTTATACGTTATACGTTATACGTTATACGTTATACGTTATACGTTATACGTTATACGTTATACGTTATACGTTATACGTTATACGTTATACGTTATACGTTATACGTTATACGTTATACGTTATACGTTATACGTTATACGTTATACGTTATACGTTATACGTTATACGTTATACGTTATACGTTATACGTTATACGTTATACGTTATACGTTATACGTTATACGTTATACGTTATACGTTATACGTTATACGTTATACGTTATACGTTATACGTTATACGTTATACGTTATACGTTATACGTTATACGTTATACGTTATACGTTATACGTTATACGTTATACGTTATACGTTATACGTTATACGTTATACGTTATACGTTATACGTTATACGTTATACGTTATACGTTATACGTTATACGTTATACGTTATACGTTATACGTTATACGTTATACGTTATACGTTATACGTTATACGTTATACGTTATACGTTATACGTTATACGTTATACGTTATACGTTATACGTTATACGTTATACGTTATACGTTATACGTTATACGTTATACGTTATACGTTATACGTTATACGTTATACGTTATACGTTATACGTTATACGTTATACGTTATACGTTATACGTTATACGTTATACGTTATACGTTATACGTTATACGTTATACGTTATACGTTATACGTTATACGTTATACGTTATACGTTATACGTTATACGTTATACGTTATACGTTATACGTTATACGTTATACGTTATACGTTATACGTTATACGTTATACGTTATACGTTATACGTTATACGTTATACGTTATACGTTATACGTTATACGTTATACGTTATACGTTATACGTTATACGTTATACGTTATACGTTATACGTTATACGTTATACGTTATACGTTATACGTTATACGTTATACGTTATACGTTATACTTACGTTATACGTTATACACGTTATACGTTATACGTTATACGTTATACGTTATACGTTATACGTTATACGTTATACGTTATACGTTATACGTTATACGTTATACGTTATACGTTATACGTTATACGTTATACGTTATACGTTATACGTTATACGTTATACGTTATACGTTATACGTTATACGTTATACGTTATACGTTATACGTTATACGTTATACGTTATACGTTATACGTTATACGTTATACGTTATACGTTATACGTTATACGTTATACGTTATACGTTATACGTTATACGTTATACGTTATACGTTATACGTTATACGTTATACGTTATACGTTATACGTTATACGTTATACGTTATACGTTATACGTTATACGTTATACGTTATACGTTATACGTTATACGTTATACGTTATACGTTATACGTTATACGTTATACGTTATACGTTATACGTTATACGTTATACGTTATACGTTATACGTTATACGTTATACGTTATACGTTATACGTTATACGTTATACGTTATACGTTATACGTTATACGTTATACGTTATACGTTATACGTTATACGTTATACGTTATACGTTATACGTTATACGTTATACGTTATACGTTATACGTTATACGTTATACGTTATACGTTATACGTTATACGTTATACGTTATACGTTATACGTTATACGTTATACGTTATACGTTATACGTTATACGTTATACGTTATACGTTATACGTTATACGTTATACGTTATACGTTATACGTTATACGTTATACGTTATACGTTATACGTTATACGTTATACGTTATACGTTATACGTTATACGTTATACGTTATACGTTATACGTTATACGTTATACGTTATACGTTATACGTTATACGTTATACGTTATACGTTATACGTTATACGTTATACGTTATACGTTATACGTTATACGTTATACGTTATACGTTATACGTTATACGTTATACGTTATACGTTATACGTTATACGTTATACGTTATACGTTATACGTTATACGTTATACGTTATACGTTATACGTTATACGTTATACGTTATACGTTATACGTTATACGTTATACGTTATACGTTATACGTTATACGTTATACGTTATACGTTATACGTTATACGTTATACGTTATACGTTATACGTTATACGTTATACGTTATACGTTATACGTTATACGTTATACGTTATACGTTATACGTTATACGTTATACGTTATACGTTATACGTTATACGTTATACGTTATACGTTATACGTTATACGTTATACGTTATACGTTATACGTTATACGTTATACGTTATACGTTATACGTTATACGTTATACGTTATACGTTATACGTTATACGTTATACGTTATACGTTATACGTTATACGTTATACGTTATACGTTATACGTTATACGTTATACGTTATACGTTATACGTTATACGTTATACGTTATACGTTATACGTTATACGTTATACGTTATACGTTATACGTTATACGTTATACGTTATACGTTATACGTTATACGTTATACGTTATACGTTATACGTTATACGTTATACGTTATACGTTATACGTTATACGTTATACGTTATACGTTATACGTTATACGTTATACGTTATACGTTATACGTTATACGTTATACGTTATACGTTATACGTTATACGTTATACGTTATACGTTATACGTTATACGTTATACGTTATACGTTATACGTTATACGTTATACGTTATACGTTATACGTTATACGTTATACGTTATACGTTATACGTTATACGTTATACGTTATACGTTATACGTTATACGTTATACGTTATACGTTATACGTTATACGTTATACGTTATACGTTATACGTTATACGTTATACGTTATACGTTATACGTTATACGTTATACGTTATACGTTATACGTTATACGTTATACGTTATACGTTATACGTTATACGTTATACGTTATACGTTATACGTTATACGTTATACGTTATACGTTATACGTTATACGTTATACGTTATACGTTATACGTTATACGTTATACGTTATACGTTATACGTTATACGTTATACGTTATACGTTATACGTTATACGTTATACGTTATACGTTATACGTTATACGTTATACGTTATACGTTATACGTTATACGTTATACGTTATACGTTATACGTTATACGTTATACGTTATACGTTATACGTTATACGTTATACGTTATACGTTATACGTTATACGTTATACGTTATACGTTATACGTTATACGTTATACGTTATACGTTATACGTTATACGTTATACGTTATACGTTATACGTTATACGTTATACGTTATACGTTATACGTTATACGTTATACGTTATACGTTATACGTTATACGTTATACGTTATACGTTATACGTTATACGTTATACGTTATACGTTATACGTTATACGTTATACGTTATACGTTATACGTTATACGTTATACGTTATACGTTATACGTTATACGTTATACGTTATACGTTATACGTTATACGTTATACGTTATACGTTATACGTTATACGTTATACGTTATACGTTATACGTTATACGTTATACGTTATACGTTATACGTTATACGTTATACGTTATACGTTATACGTTATACGTTATACGTTATACGTTATACGTTATACGTTATACGTTATACGTTATACGTTATACGTTATACGTTATACGTTATACGTTATACGTTATACGTTATACGTTATACGTTATACGTTATACGTTATACGTTATACGTTATACGTTATACGTTATACGTTATACGTTATACGTTATACGTTATACGTTATACGTTATACGTTATACGTTATACGTTATACGTTATACGTTATACGTTATACGTTATACGTTATACGTTATACGTTATACGTTATACGTTATACGTTATACGTTATACGTTATACGTTATACGTTATACGTTATACGTTATACGTTATACGTTATACGTTATACGTTATACGTTATACGTTATACGTTATACGTTATACGTTATACGTTATACGTTATACGTTATACGTTATACGTTATACGTTATACGTTATACGTTATACGTTATACGTTATACGTTATACGTTATACGTTATACGTTATACGTTATACGTTATACGTTATACGTTATACGTTATACGTTATACGTTATACGTTATACGTTATACGTTATACGTTATACGTTATACGTTATACGTTATACGTTATACGTTATACGTTATACGTTATACGTTATACGTTATACGTTATACGTTATACGTTATACGTTATACGTTATACGTTATACGTTATACGTTATACGTTATACGTTATACGTTATACGTTATACGTTATACGTTATACGTTATACGTTATACGTTATACGTTATACGTTATACGTTATACGTTATACGTTATACGTTATACGTTATACGTTATACGTTATACGTTATACGTTATACGTTATACGTTATACGTTATACGTTATACGTTATACGTTATACGTTATACGTTATACGTTATACGTTATACGTTATACGTTATACGTTATACGTTATACGTTATACGTTATACGTTATACGTTATACGTTATACGTTATACGTTATACGTTATACGTTATACGTTATACGTTATACGTTATACGTTATACGTTATACGTTATACGTTATACGTTATACGTTATACGTTATACGTTATACGTTATACGTTATACGTTATACGTTATACGTTATACGTTATACGTTATACGTTATACGTTATACGTTATACGTTATACGTTATACGTTATACGTTATACGTTATACGTTATACGTTATACGTTATACGTTATACGTTATACGTTATACGTTATACGTTATACGTTATACGTTATACGTTATACGTTATACGTTATACGTTATACGTTATACGTTATACGTTATACGTTATACGTTATACGTTATACGTTATACGTTATACGTTATACGTTATACGTTATACGTTATACGTTATACGTTATACGTTATACGTTATACGTTATACGTTATACGTTATACGTTATACGTTATACGTTATACGTTATACGTTATACGTTATACGTTATACGTTATACGTTATACGTTATACGTTATACGTTATACGTTATACGTTATACGTTATACGTTATACGTTATACGTTATACGTTATACGTTATACGTTATACGTTATACGTTATACGTTATACGTTATACGTTATACGTTATACGTTATACGTTATACGTTATACGTTATACGTTATACGTTATACGTTATACGTTATACGTTATACGTTATACGTTATACGTTATACGTTATACGTTATACGTTATACGTTATACGTTATACGTTATACGTTATACGTTATACGTTATACGTTATACGTTATACGTTATACGTTATACGTTATACGTTATACGTTATACGTTATACGTTATACGTTATACGTTATACGTTATACGTTATACGTTATACGTTATACGTTATACGTTATACGTTATACGTTATACGTTATACGTTATACGTTATACGTTATACGTTATACGTTATACGTTATACGTTATACGTTATACGTTATACGTTATACGTTATACGTTATACGTTATACGTTATACGTTATACGTTATACGTTATACGTTATACGTTATACGTTATACGTTATACGTTATACGTTATACGTTATACGTTATACGTTATACGTTATACGTTATACGTTATACGTTATACGTTATACGTTATACGTTATACGTTATACGTTATACGTTATACGTTATACGTTATACGTTATACGTTATACGTTATACGTTATACGTTATACGTTATACGTTATACGTTATACGTTATACGTTATACGTTATACGTTATACGTTATACGTTATACGTTATACGTTATACGTTATACGTTATACGTTATACGTTATACGTTATACGTTATACGTTATACGTTATACGTTATACGTTATACGTTATACGTTATACGTTATACGTTATACGTTATACGTTATACGTTATACGTTATACGTTATACGTTATACGTTATACGTTATATACGTTATACGTTATACGTTATACGTTATACGTTATACACGTTATACGTTATACGTTATACGTTATACGTTATACGTTATACGTTATACGTTATACGTTATACGTTATACGTTATACGTTATACGTTATACGTTATACGTTATACGTTATACGTTATACGTTATACGTTATACGTTATACGTTATACGTTATACGTTATACGTTATACGTTATACGTTATACGTTATACGTTATACGTTATACGTTATACGTTATACGTTATACGTTATACGTTATACGTTATACGTTATACGTTATACGTTATACGTTATACGTTATACGTTATACGTTATACGTTATACGTTATACGTTATACGTTATACGTTATACGTTATACGTTATACGTTATACGTTATACGTTATACGTTATACGTTATACGTTATACGTTATACGTTATACGTTATACGTTATACGTTATACGTTATACGTTATACGTTATACGTTATACGTTATACGTTATACGTTATACGTTATACGTTATACGTTATACGTTATACGTTATACGTTATACGTTATACGTTATACGTTATACGTTATACGTTATACGTTATACGTTATACGTTATACGTTATACGTTATACGTTATACGTTATACGTTATACGTTATACGTTATACGTTATACGTTATACGTTATACGTTATACGTTATACGTTATACGTTATACGTTATACGTTATACGTTATACGTTATACGTTATACGTTATACGTTATACGTTATACGTTATACGTTATACGTTATACGTTATACGTTATACGTTATACGTTATACGTTATACGTTATACGTTATACGTTATACGTTATACGTTATACGTTATACGTTATACGTTATACGTTATACGTTATACGTTATACGTTATACGTTATACGTTATACGTTATACGTTATACGTTATACGTTATACGTTATACGTTATACGTTATACGTTATACGTTATACGTTATACGTTATACGTTATACGTTATACGTTATACGTTATACGTTATACGTTATACGTTATACGTTATACGTTATACGTTATACGTTATACGTTATACGTTATACGTTATACGTTATACGTTATACGTTATACGTTATACGTTATACGTTATACGTTATACGTTATACGTTATACGTTATACGTTATACGTTATACGTTATACGTTATACGTTATACGTTATACGTTATACGTTATACGTTATACGTTATACGTTATACGTTATACGTTATACGTTATACGTTATACGTTATACGTTATACGTTATACGTTATACGTTATACGTTATACGTTATACGTTATACGTTATACGTTATACGTTATACGTTATACGTTATACGTTATACGTTATACGTTATACGTTATACGTTATACGTTATACGTTATACGTTATACGTTATACGTTATACGTTATACGTTATACGTTATACGTTATACGTTATACGTTATACGTTATACGTTATACGTTATACGTTATACGTTATACGTTATACGTTATACGTTATACGTTATACGTTATACGTTATACGTTATACGTTATACGTTATACGTTATACGTTATACGTTATACGTTATACGTTATACGTTATACGTTATACGTTATACGTTATACGTTATACGTTATACGTTATACGTTATACGTTATACGTTATACGTTATACGTTATACGTTATACGTTATACGTTATACGTTATACGTTATACGTTATACGTTATACGTTATACGTTATACGTTATACGTTATACGTTATACGTTATACGTTATACGTTATACGTTATACGTTATACGTTATACGTTATACGTTATACGTTATACGTTATACGTTATACGTTATACGTTATACGTTATACGTTATACGTTATACGTTATACGTTATACGTTATACGTTATACGTTATACGTTATACGTTATACGTTATACGTTATACGTTATACGTTATACGTTATACGTTATACGTTATACGTTATACGTTATACGTTATACGTTATACGTTATACGTTATACGTTATACGTTATACGTTATACGTTATACGTTATACGTTATACGTTATACGTTATACGTTATACGTTATACGTTATACGTTATACGTTATACGTTATACGTTATACGTTATACGTTATACGTTATACGTTATACGTTATACGTTATACGTTATACGTTATACGTTATACGTTATACGTTATACGTTATACGTTATACGTTATACGTTATACGTTATACGTTATACGTTATACGTTATACGTTATACGTTATACGTTATACGTTATACGTTATACGTTATACGTTATACGTTATACGTTATACGTTATACGTTATACGTTATACGTTATACGTTATACGTTATACGTTATACGTTATACGTTATACGTTATACGTTATACGTTATACGTTATACGTTATACGTTATACGTTATACGTTATACGTTATACGTTATACGTTATACGTTATACGTTATACGTTATACGTTATACGTTATACGTTATACGTTATACGTTATACGTTATACGTTATACGTTATACGTTATACGTTATACGTTATACGTTATACGTTATACGTTATACGTTATACGTTATACGTTATACGTTATACGTTATACGTTATACGTTATACGTTATACGTTATACGTTATACGTTATACGTTATACGTTATACGTTATACGTTATACGTTATACGTTATACGTTATACGTTATACGTTATACGTTATACGTTATACGTTATACGTTATACGTTATACGTTATACGTTATACGTTATACGTTATACGTTATACGTTATACGTTATACGTTATACGTTATACGTTATACGTTATACGTTATACGTTATACGTTATACGTTATACGTTATACGTTATACGTTATACGTTATACGTTATACGTTATACGTTATACGTTATACGTTATACGTTATACGTTATACGTTATACGTTATACGTTATACGTTATACGTTATACGTTATACGTTATACGTTATACGTTATACGTTATACGTTATACGTTATACGTTATACGTTATACGTTATACGTTATACGTTATACGTTATACGTTATACGTTATACGTTATACGTTATACGTTATACGTTATACGTTATACGTTATACGTTATACGTTATACGTTATACGTTATACGTTATACGTTATACGTTATACGTTATACGTTATACGTTATACGTTATACGTTATACGTTATACGTTATACGTTATACGTTATACGTTATACGTTATACGTTATACGTTATACGTTATACGTTATACGTTATACGTTATACGTTATACGTTATACGTTATACGTTATACGTTATACGTTATACGTTATACGTTATACGTTATACGTTATACGTTATACGTTATACGTTATACGTTATACGTTATACGTTATACGTTATACGTTATACGTTATACGTTATACGTTATACGTTATACGTTATACGTTATACGTTATACGTTATACGTTATACGTTATACGTTATACGTTATACGTTATACGTTATACGTTATACGTTATACGTTATACGTTATACGTTATACGTTATACGTTATACGTTATACGTTATACGTTATACGTTATACGTTATACGTTATACGTTATACGTTATACGTTATACGTTATACGTTATACGTTATACGTTATACGTTATACGTTATACGTTATACGTTATACGTTATACGTTATACGTTATACGTTATACGTTATACGTTATACGTTATACGTTATACGTTATACGTTATACGTTATACGTTATACGTTATACGTTATACGTTATACGTTATACGTTATACGTTATACGTTATACGTTATACGTTATACGTTATACGTTATACGTTATACGTTATACGTTATACGTTATACGTTATACGTTATACGTTATACGTTATACGTTATACGTTATACGTTATACGTTATACGTTATACGTTATACGTTATACGTTATACGTTATACGTTATACGTTATACGTTATACGTTATACGTTATACGTTATACGTTATACGTTATACGTTATACGTTATACGTTATACGTTATACGTTATACGTTATACGTTATACGTTATACGTTATACGTTATACGTTATACGTTATACGTTATACGTTATACGTTATACGTTATACGTTATACGTTATACGTTATACGTTATACGTTATACGTTATACGTTATACGTTATACGTTATACGTTATACGTTATACGTTATACGTTATACGTTATACGTTATACGTTATACGTTATACGTTATACGTTATACGTTATACGTTATACGTTATACGTTATACGTTATACGTTATACGTTATACGTTATACGTTATACGTTATACGTTATACGTTATACGTTATACGTTATACGTTATACGTTATACGTTATACGTTATACGTTATACGTTATACGTTATACGTTATACGTTATACGTTATACGTTATACGTTATACGTTATACGTTATACGTTATACGTTATACGTTATACGTTATACGTTATACGTTATACGTTATACGTTATACGTTATACGTTATACGTTATACGTTATACGTTATACGTTATACGTTATACGTTATACGTTATACGTTATACGTTATACGTTATACGTTATACGTTATACGTTATACGTTATACGTTATACGTTATACGTTATACGTTATACGTTATACGTTATACGTTATACGTTATACGTTATACGTTATACGTTATACGTTATACGTTATACGTTATACGTTATACGTTATACGTTATACGTTATACGTTATACGTTATACGTTATACGTTATACGTTATACGTTATACGTTATACGTTATACGTTATACGTTATACGTTATACGTTATACGTTATACGTTATACGTTATACGTTATACGTTATACGTTATACGTTATACGTTATACGTTATACGTTATACGTTATACGTTATACGTTATACGTTATACGTTATACGTTATACGTTATACGTTATACGTTATACGTTATACGTTATACGTTATACGTTATACGTTATACGTTATACGTTATACGTTATACGTTATACGTTATACGTTATACGTTATACGTTATACGTTATACGTTATACGTTATACGTTATACGTTATACGTTATACGTTATACGTTATACGTTATACGTTATACGTTATACGTTATACGTTATACGTTATACGTTATACGTTATACGTTATACGTTATACGTTATACGTTATACGTTATACGTTATACGTTATACGTTATACGTTATACGTTATACGTTATACGTTATACGTTATACGTTATACGTTATACGTTATACGTTATACGTTATACGTTATACGTTATACGTTATACGTTATACGTTATACGTTATACGTTATACGTTATACGTTATACGTTATACGTTATACGTTATACGTTATACGTTATACGTTATACGTTATACGTTATACGTTATACGTTATACGTTATACGTTATACGTTATACGTTATACGTTATACGTTATACGTTATACGTTATACGTTATACGTTATACGTTATACGTTATACGTTATACGTTATACGTTATACGTTATACGTTATACGTTATACGTTATACGTTATACGTTATACGTTATACGTTATACGTTATACGTTATACGTTATACGTTATACGTTATACGTTATACGTTATACGTTATACGTTATACGTTATACGTTATACGTTATACGTTATACGTTATACGTTATACGTTATACGTTATACGTTATACGTTATACGTTATACGTTATACGTTATACGTTATACGTTATACGTTATACGTTATACGTTATACGTTATACGTTATACGTTATACGTTATACGTTATACGTTATACGTTATACGTTATACGTTATACGTTATACGTTATACGTTATACGTTATACGTTATACGTTATACGTTATACGTTATACGTTATACGTTATACGTTATACGTTATACGTTATACGTTATACGTTATACGTTATACGTTATACGTTATACGTTATACGTTATACGTTATACGTTATACGTTATACGTTATACGTTATACGTTATACGTTATACGTTATACGTTATACGTTATACGTTATACGTTATACGTTATACGTTATACGTTATACGTTATACGTTATACGTTATACGTTATACGTTATACGTTATACGTTATACGTTATACGTTATACGTTATACGTTATACGTTATACGTTATACGTTATACGTTATACGTTATACGTTATACGTTATACGTTATACGTTATACGTTATACGTTATACGTTATACGTTATACGTTATACGTTATACGTTATACGTTATACGTTATACGTTATACGTTATACGTTATACGTTATACGTTATACGTTATACGTTATACGTTATACGTTATACGTTATACGTTATACGTTATACGTTATACGTTATACGTTATACGTTATACGTTATACGTTATACGTTATACGTTATACGTTATACGTTATACGTTATACGTTATACGTTATACGTTATACGTTATACGTTATACGTTATACGTTATACGTTATACGTTATACGTTATACGTTATACGTTATACGTTATACGTTATACGTTATACGTTATACGTTATACGTTATACGTTATACGTTATACGTTATACGTTATACGTTATACGTTATACGTTATACGTTATACGTTATACGTTATACGTTATACGTTATACGTTATACGTTATACGTTATACGTTATACGTTATACGTTATACGTTATACGTTATACGTTATACGTTATACGTTATACGTTATACGTTATACGTTATACGTTATACGTTATACGTTATACGTTATACGTTATACGTTATACGTTATACGTTATACGTTATACGTTATACGTTATACGTTATACGTTATACGTTATACGTTATACGTTATACGTTATACGTTATACGTTATACGTTATACGTTATACGTTATACGTTATACGTTATACGTTATACGTTATACGTTATACGTTATACGTTATACGTTATACGTTATACGTTATACGTTATACGTTATACGTTATACGTTATACGTTATACGTTATACGTTATACGTTATACGTTATACGTTATACGTTATACGTTATACGTTATACGTTATACGTTATACGTTATACGTTATACGTTATACGTTATACGTTATACGTTATACGTTATACGTTATACGTTATACGTTATACGTTATACGTTATACGTTATACGTTATACGTTATACGTTATACGTTATACGTTATACGTTATACGTTATACGTTATACGTTATACGTTATACGTTATACGTTATACGTTATACGTTATACGTTATACGTTATACGTTATACGTTATACGTTATACGTTATACGTTTATACGTTTATACGTTATACGTTATACGTTATACGTTATACGTTATACGTTATACGTTATACGTTATACGTTATACGTTATACGTTATACGTTATACGTTATACGTTATACGTTATACGTTATACGTTATACGTTATACGTTATACGTATACGTTATACGTTATACGTTATACGTTATACGTTATACGTTATAAGTACGTTATACGTTATACGTTATACGTTATACGTTATACGTTATACGTTATACGTTATACGTTATACGTTATACGTTATACGTTATACGTTTATACGTTATACGTTATACGTTATACGTTATACGTACGTTATACGTTATACGTTATACGTTATACGTTATACGTTATACGTTATACGTTATACGTTATACGTTATACGTTATACGTTTATACGTTATATACGTTATACGTTATACGTTATACGTTATACGTTATACGTTATACGTTATACGTTATACGTTATACGTTATACGTTATACGTTATACGTTATACGTTATACGTTATACGTTATACGTTATACACGTTATACGTTATATACGTTATACGTTATACGTTATACGTTATACGTTATACGTTATACGTTATACGTTATACGTTATACGTTATACGTTATACGTTATACGTTATACGTTATACGTTATACGTTATACGTTATACGTTATACGTTATACGTTATACGTTATACGTTATACGTTATACGTTATACGTTATACGTTATACGTTATACGTTATACGTTATACGTACGTTATACGTTATACGTTATACGTTATACGTTATACGTTATACGTTATACGTTATACGTTATACGTTATACGTACGTTATACGTTATACGTTATACGTTATACGTTATACGTTATACGTTATACGTTATACGTTATACGTTATACGTTATACGTTATACGTTATACGTTATACGTTATACGTTATACGTTATACGTTATACGTTATACGTTATATGGTATAACGTTATACGTTATACGTTATACGTTATACGTTATACGTTATACGTTATACGTTATACGTTATACGTTATACGTTATACGTTATACGTTATACGTTATACGTTATACACGTTATACGTTATACGTTATACGTTATACGTTATACGTTATACGTTATACGTTATACGTTATACGTATAACGTTATACGTTATACGTTATACGTTATACGTTATACGTTATACACGTTATACGTTATACGTTATACGTTATACGTTATACGTTACACGTTATACGTTATACGTATACGTTTACGTTATACGTTATACGTTATACGTTATACGTTATACGTTATACGTTATAACGTTATACGTTATACGTTATACGTTATACGTTATACGTTATACGTTATACGTTATACGTTATACGTTATACGTTATACGTTATACGTTATACGTTATACGTTATACGTTATACGTTATACGTTATCGTATACGTTATACGTTATACGTTATACGTTATACGTTATACGTTATACGTTATACGTTATACGTTATACGTTATACGTTATACGTTATACGTTATACGTTATACGTTATACGTTATACGTTATACGTTATACGTTATACGTTATACGTTATACGTTATACGTATACGTTATACGTTATACGTTATACGTTATATACGTTATACGTTATACGTTATACGTTATACGTTATACGTTATACGTTATACGTTATACGTTATACGTTATACGTTATACGTTATACGTTATACGTTAACGTTATACGTTATACGTTATACGTTATACGTTATACGTTATACGTTATACGTTATACGTTATACGTTATACGTTATAACGTTATACGTTATACGTTATACGTTAGTACGTTATACGTTATACGTTATACGTTATACGTTATACGTTATACGTTATACGTTATACGTTATACGTTATACGTATACGTTATACGTTATACGTTATACGTTATACGTTATACGTTCTATACGTTATACGTTATACGTTATACGTTATACGTTATACGTTATACGTTATACGTTATACGTTATACGTTATACGTTATACGTTATACGTTATACGTTATACGTTATACGTTATACGTTATACGTTATACGTTATACGTTATACGTTATACGTTATACGTTATACGTTATACGTTATACGTTATACGTTATACGTTATACGTTATACGTTATACGTTATACGTTATACGTTATACGTTATACGTTATACGTTATACGTTATACGTTATACGTTATACGTTATACGTTATACGTTATACGTTTATACGTTATACGTTATACGTTATACGTTATACGTTATACGTTATACGTTATACGTTATACGTTATACGTTATACGTTATACGTTATACGTTATACGTTATACGTTATACGTATACGTTATACGTTATACGTTATACGTTATACGTTATACGTTATACGTTATACGTTTTACGTAACGTTATACGTTATACGTTATACGTTATACGTTATACGTATAACGTATGACGTTATACGTTATACGTTATACGTTATACGTTATACGTTATACGTTATACGTTATACGTTATACGTTATACGTTATACGTTATACGTTTATACGTTATACGTTATACGTTATACGTTATACGTTATACGTTATACGTTATACGTTATACGTTATACGTTATACGTTATACGTTATACGTTACGTTATACGTTATACGTTATACGTTATACGTTATACGTTATACGTTATACGTTTATACGTTATACGTTATACGTATACGTTATACGTTATACGTTATACGTTATACGTTATACGTTATACGTTATACGTTATACGTATACGTTTATACGTTATACGTTATACGTTATACGTTATACGTTATACGTTATACGTTAACGTTATTCGTTATACGTTATACGTTATACGTTATACGTTATACGTTACGTTATACGTTATACGTTATACGTTATACGTTATACGTTATACGTTATACGTATACGTTTATACGTTATACGTTATACGTTATACGTTATACGTTATACGTTATACGTTATACGTTATACGTTATACGTTATACGTTATACGTTATACCGTTATACGTTATACGTTATACGTTATACGTTATACGTTATACGTTATACGTTATACGTTATACGTTATACGTTATACGTTATACGTTATACGTTATACGTTATACGTTATACGTTATACGTTATACGTTATACGTTATACGTTATACGTTATACGTTATACGTTATACGTTATACGTTATACGTTATACGTTATACGTTATACGTTATACGTTATACGTTATACGTTATACGTTATACGTTATACGTTATACGTTATACGTTATACGTTATAGTTATACGTTATACGTTATACGTTATACGTTATACGTTATACGTTATACGTTATACGTTATACGTTATACGTTATACGTTATACGTTATACGTTATACGTTATACGTTATACGTTATACGTTATACGTTTATACGTTATACTTATACGTTATAACGTTAACGTTATACGTTATACGTATACGTTATACGTTATACGTTATACGTTATACGTATAACGTAACGTTATACGTTATACGTTATACGTTATACGTTATACGTTATACGTTATACGTTATACGTTATTAACGTTATACGTATACGTTATACGTTATACGTTATACGTTATACGTTATACGTTATACGTTATACGTTATACGTTATACGTTATACGTTATACGTTATACGTTATACGTTATACGTTATACGTTATACGTTATACGTTATACGTTATACGTTATACGTTATACGTTATACGTTATACGTTATACGTTATACGTTATAACGTTATACGTTATACGTTATACGTTATACGTTATACGTTATACGTTATACGTTATACGTTATACGTTATACGTTATACGTTATACGTTATACGTTATACGTTATACGTTATACGTTATACGTTATACGTTATACGTTATACGTTATACGTTATACGTTATACGTTATACGTTATACGTTATACGTTATACGTTATACGTTTATACGTTATACGTTATACGTTATACGTTATACGTTATACGTTATACGTTATACGTTATACGTTATACGTTATACGTTAACGTTATACGTTATACGTTATACGTTATACGTTATACGTTATACGTTATACGTTATACGTTATACGTTTATACGTTATACGTTATACGTATACGTTATACGTTATACGTTATACGTTATACGTTATACGTTATACGTTATACGTTATACGTTATACGTTATACGTTATACGTTATACGTTATACGTTATACGTTATACGTTATACGTTATAACGTTATACGTTATACGTTATACGTTATACGTTATACGTTATACGTTATACGTTATACGTTATACGTTATACGTTATACGTTATACGTTATACGTTATACGTTATACGTATACTTATACGTTATACGTTATACGTTATACGTTATACGTTATACGTTATACGTTATACGTTATACGTTATACGTTATACGTTTACGTTATACGTTATACGTTATACGTTATAACGTTATACGTTATACGTTATACGTTATACGTTATACGTTATACGTTATACGTTATACGTTATACGTTATACGTTATACGTTATACGTTATACGTTATACGTTATACGTTATACGTTATACGTTATACGTTATACGTTATACGTTATACGTTATACGTTATACGTTATACGTTATACGTTATACGTTATACGTTATACGTTATACGTTATACGTTATACGTTATACGTTATACGTTATACGTTATACGTTATACGTTATACGTTATACGTTATACGTTATACGTTATACGTTATACGTTATACGTTATACGTTATACGTATACGTTATACGTTATACGTTATACGTTATACGTTATACGTTATACGTTATACGTTATACGTTATACGTTATACGTTATACGTTATACGTTATACGTTATACGTTATACGTTATACGTTATACGTTATACGTTATACGTTATACGTTATACGTTATACGTTATACGTTATACGTTATACGTTATACGTTTTATACGTTATACGTTATACGTTATACGTTATACGTTATACGTTATACGTTATACGTTATACGTTATACGTTATAC
>CAKAJA020001007.1:0-18880 GCA_916610235.2 Lasioglossum morio
TGTTTGTTCTTTTGTTTTTGTCGTATTTCTCTTTCTTTTGTGTTTCGTATCCGTGTTTGGTTGCGGATATTCTGTGTGTTTGGTTTTTCCAATGATGGAAGTTCCATTGTTCCGTTATTTTAGAGGTTTGATTATCTTTTGTAATCAAATCTTGTCTCTTTTTCTTAATTCTTTTCGGTTGCCCTTTAGAGAAGGCGTTTCTATGTCTTTAGAATCCTCTTCCGGGTGGTCAGCTTACGGTCATGGTGAGTCAATCGTTGTGCTAGGCAGTTTGCCTAGCTGATTGCACACTCATGAACTAAGTTCTCATAACCTAACCTAACCTAACCTTTTTTTTTTTTTTTTTTTTTTTTTCCGGATGTGGTGGAACCGGTAGAACCCAGAGCCCCGACGACGCCTCGGGCGCACCCGACTCGGACGCCGCCATAAGGGACTCCAGGGGTGCCGTAAACCACCACACCCCGAGTGAGCCCTCTAAAGAGCCCCCTCACTCCCGCCTCATTGTGCCGAAGTACTACAGACCATGAAGTACCCGCTATCCGCATAAACCTTCATGGGCTTTACCCTCGGCTTCGGACTTTAGATGGTAAGTTATGCTTTGCGTTATTTATTCAACTATTATTAATATTAATAAATTTACCTGACGTAGCGAACTAGTCTCGTCTTTTAATTTAAATCTCAAATAAAATAAAATAATCCGAAACAGTAAAATCCGAAATAATAATAATCATAATGATTATCTAATCCTCAGAGGAATATTCTAATTCCATTCCTTCAGAATCCGCAAAATGAGAATCCTCAAAGTGAGATCTTTTCTTTCTCGGTGGATGAAAATCTCCTATGTTTTGCAGCGCCTCTGCTAAATTAGCAAAAGTTGGCACCGACTTTTCTTTACTTTTATTCTCTTTATTTTTTATTTCTTCGGCTCTATCTATTTTTTCAGCTTTTTTCTTTTTTAAGTTATCATTATAATAATTAAAATATTTTTGCTTTAGTTTTTTATGTATTTCTCTATATAGCGGACATGCCATAGACCCAATTAGATGATTGGTCGGATTGTTAGCTTTTGCGCAGTCCATGCAGTTAAGAACTCCATTACAATTAGCCATTTCGTGTTCGTCTTGCCCACATTTTCGACATCTAATACCACCTTTAATTCTTTCACTGCAAAAACTACTAAAGTGTCCAATTTGATGGCATTTAAAACATTTTCCGACTTTGGGCGCCGGACTCAAAGTGACCATGGTTAATCCAATTCTGAGTCTGGATCTTTTCATAGCCTCTTCTAAATATTTTATAGGTGTTTCCACCATCGCTATATTTAAGCCAATTCTGGTTAACCTAAAAACTTTTATCTTAAAAGTATCCATTCTCGTATTAAAATGACAGGCTAAACCTTTTAATAAGATATCCTGGTCAACAAACGCGTCGATATCCTTAATCTCCAAATCAAAAGTCTTTTCCATTGTAATGATGCAATCATCATTATTTAGAACTTCTTTTAATTTTATTTTAATATCTTCTGTATAACTATCTTTTTTCAATTCAAATATTAAATCTTTATTTCTAGTTATACGAGTTCTATTAATATTATTTGTTACTTCCTTACTAAGATGTTCTTTAATATTATTATATTTCTTTCTCCTATCATGCTCATCTTTGATTTTAATGATGATTGCATCAGGTCTTGGAGTTGCCCACCTCGGGCAATTGATTTTATTAGATTTTTTATTAACTTTTGTCTGTATAAGTTCAGTATTTGTGTTTGTTGCATGTTCTTTTGTTATACTGGCGTAAGTTATAGTTTTATTTTTATCTATTGATGTTTTATCTATATTAATTTCTTTCATTTCATCTCTCATCCCGTTAATGACTTCTTTAGCTCTGTCTAAGAGTGCGATTTCTTCTTTTTCTAGTTCTCCGCTATTTTCTAAATTTTGTAAAACATTTTCTCTTTCATCTAGTGTTGCCGAAACTTCTTTTAAGCCTTGTAAGTGTAAATTCATCTTTTTTCTATCATCGATTAAATTTAGTAAGACGTCCATAATGGGATCAGAGTCACCAGTATTTTTCTTCTTTTTATTTAATTGCTGTTTATTAGATGCATTTTTTGATATATTCTTATCTTCTATTGCATGCTTAGACATTTCTAATGTTTGAACCGAAGTATCTACCATGAATTTTTTAGAATGTATTAAGTTTTTATCTACTTTGTCTTTATCTAATTTGTTTTTATCTAATTTATCTTTATTTTGTGTAATAAGTTTATGAATAATATTTAGTCTTTCTAAATCATTAGGTATAGATTTAATTTTCTCTTTGTATTCATTTTTAATACTCTTAACGTTATTAGTGTAAGAGGCAATATCGCATACAACCTTGTTTAAAGCTCTAAGCCTAAAATCAAAATCAGCTGTTAATTTATTAACTTTATCAGATATCCTTCTATTTTGATCTAGTCTTTTTTCTTCTATTTCAGATCCACTAGGAGTATCCGGTTTCTTAGGTCTCTCCATTCCAGCGAATAGAGGATAATATTTCTCTACTTTAGATGATGTTCCAGGTAAGTTACTTTTGACCGGTAACGGTTCTTTAAAAGCCGATGGTCCAGGTAAGTTGTCAACTTCCATTTTATTCTTATCTTCTTCTTCTTTAGATATATTTTCTTTAACTTTATCTATATTGCATGTTTCTTTTTTATTACTATTGCATGATTCTACTTTTTTATTACTTTTAGTGTTTGATTCTACCTTTTTAATGTTGCATGTTTCTTCTTTTTTACTGTCATTAATACTAATTTTTTCCAATCTAATCAATGCAAGTTTTTCAAAAGGATCTCGAATAGGACTAGGTCTTTTCCATAATTCAGTTTTTGTCCTAATCCGATGACTTTCAATCGGGTTCAACTCATTTTCAGAATTATCCTCATACTCAGAAATTTCCGGTTCAGGTTTTTTATACTTTTTTAATTGTGATTTCTTATCCAAAGAAGAAGAAGTTTTCCTTTTTTCTATAGATGTTCTCTTTTTCCTATCAGACATTTTATGTAATTTTCTCCAATCACTAATAGAGACACCGATATCTGAAGTAACAGCGGAATCCTCAGTACTCCATTCATCAGAACCGCAGCTGACATCATCATGGATGGATCCCTCAACATCCATATTACTACCTCCTGCACCATGTCTTACGTCCGTCAACGAGCTAGCGATGGCAGTCGCTTCACCCATGGACGGGACCTCTCCAGTTAAGGAGGACGCTCTGGAAGAGCCTTCCCTCATCGTTAATATTTCCCGTTCGGCTGAGGGGTTCACCGCATCGGGAACACAGTAGCTGGATGACGGTACCGGGGTGACCTGCGCTTCACCAACCCCACTACCGGTACTGGGGGATCCGAAGCCCCCTGCACCGTAAACGTGTTTATTTTTTCTCGACTCCAGGACCAAAGAGTATAAAGCTCTCCAGCTTTCGCCCTCTTGCATCGTTCGTCAACAATAATCAAACCCTGGAGAGTGCTGCGTTCGTATTCGCCCTGCCAGACGGAGATCCGACAGCACTCCCACGCACCTGCCTACTCCGTCCGCTCTCTGTTACAGCCGAAGCCACAACAGAGACCCGGGGTGCCCCACGAGGAGGTGGAGTAGGAGGATTTTGGCATGCATGGGCCCACCAACTTCACCGAAGTTCATCGTCCAGGACCTCATCAGCGGCACACTCACCAAAAGGTAAGTATACAGGTAAGTATCCTTTCAGATGAACATCAGTTCCATCGGGGTTTCCTGGAATGGTCGAGGGACTCCCCAGAGGCAAGCCTCTGGATCCTCCGTCCACCAATCCAGGAACCCATACACACCTTTGCACCCCTAACCTAACCTTTTTTTTTTTTTTTTTTTTTTTTTTTTTTGAGGATGTGGAGGAACCGCCGGAACCCGGGGACCCGACGACGCCTCGGGCGCACCCGACTCGGACGCCGCCACAAGGGCCCCACGGAGCCGCCGTAAACCTCCACACCCCGAGGCCGCCAGAATTCTACTGGGACCCCTGTAGCAAACTAAATTGCTCATCACCCCCCCCCCGACCCGCTTTCCGCATACTGTAGGGGGGGGCAATGGCTAATACCACGCATGTTCTTTGCGTTTTATATAAACTTATTGCATGTTATTTATTTATTACACGTTATATATATGTATCATTTATTTATTTATATTTCTCATTTACACTTGTTCTTTGCATGTATTTATATTAAACTATAGTACCTAATTGCTCAATTTATATTTATTGTTTCTTTCATTTTACATTTTATCTTATTTGTATGATATCTCTCGAATTTAGTTTTTAATTCTCTAATTCTGAGTCTGAACACCGGGCAGGCCATAGTGGCTGTCAAGTGTTCAGACGGACAATTTTGATTTTCGCATGTTTTACAATTAATTTTATTTTGGCAATCAGGGCTATTATGTCCGTCCTGATTGCAGTTTCTGCATCTTAAGTTATCTTTAATTTTTGCTTTGCAACTAGTGCTATAATGCCCCAGACCATAACAGCGGTAGCATTTTATTATAATTGGGGCGGGGGTGCAGGACACCCTCGTCATTCCTATTTTAAGAATTGGTCTCTCCATAATGACTGAAAGATATTTAACTGGTGTTTCAATTAGGACAAACTTTGTGCCAATTTTCGTTATCCTTGATATTTTTAGTTTTAAATCTTCTTGTGGTATTTCAAAATGTTCTATCAAATTCTGTATAATAATAGTGTCATCAACTACCGGATCTATGTCTCTGATTTCAATGTTAAACATTTTTTGCAGTAATAAGACGTTTTTATTTAATATTGAACTTAATTTTGTTTTTAATTCTCTTGGTTCTTCATTATCATTTAGTTCTAGTAGCATGTCACCAGTTTGAGTTTTTCTTACTTTTTTAATTATGTCGTTATTATTTATTTTAGCAATTTCAGCATAAGTTTGTCTAAATTCATCCTCAGTTTTTGTTTTAATAACTACTGCATCTTTCTTTAAAATCGACCATTTAGGTCTAGAATTGCCACTAATATTAGCCATTTTTAATCTTTCTGGTCTTTCATATTTTTTAGGAGTTTTAGCAATTTTAACGTTTTTATCGGAATTTTTATCGGAATTTTTAACATTTTCTAATTTTCTTCTTTTATTATAGCGGACTTCTGTCCATTTATTCTCATTTTTATTGTTCGATAAATTTTCAAAATTTTGTATGTTTTTCTTTCCTAAAATTTTATTTACCGCATGTTTAACAAATTTAAATGCCTTACTTTCATCATCCGAGGAGTTACCCTCGGAGGACATTTCAGGGTCGCTCTCAATTAAAGTACTCTCTGATAATGGATCCGCGTTTTTTCTTTTCTTATTATTTTTATTATTATTGTTTTTTAATTTTAATTCACTTATAGAATCCGTCATCGTCTCAGCTTCTCGGGTTACCGAGGTCATCGCCTCGACTTCTCGGGATACCAAAGTCCGATAGGTCATGGTGCCTCTATCACAGACCATGTTCCACGGAGGAGCATTATTTTTTCCCATTTCAGTTCTTTTTTGGGCTCTGTATTCACGAGCTGATAATAATATCTCTTCCATCGCGTCCTGAATCTCTTTATGCTTTTTCTTCACTTTTTCAATTTTACTACTCATAATTCTACCGGAATAATTTTCAAACAGTTTATCTGAATCTACCTTAATTTTATATAATTCGTTAGACCATTCTGAAGTTAATTTTATAAATTCGCGATTAAGTTCAAACATTCTATGAAAATATAACATTTCGCTATCTCTAGTAAAACGTCTATACGATCCATCATCAGGAACTATCTCTTCCGTATCCATAGGAATATCCATAGGAATAGCCATTGTCGTTGTACTATCGGTCGCTATTACTTTTAGCGGGGCCCGATGAATCACCCTCGCTAACTCGCAGTCATTGGATGACGATGACGGGGTGGCCCGCTCGCCCACCACCCCACCACCGGCACTGCGGTATCCCTCCGCTGCACCGTAAACTATATTTTTATCGGGTGTACTGTCCATAATTTTAATATAAACGCCTAAGCTTGCCCTGGTCAGCAGTGCTAATATCACACTCACTATGTCAAGCATAGTATAACTAAATCCGTCCCGACGGAGAAGCCCGGTCCTGCTGCCCGCAAAGCCGCCAGATCAGGAGATCCCGAGGATAACCAAAGAAAAACAAAAATAGGTAAGTAAAAGGAAGGAAACCAAAGAGATAAATGAATAAGACAAAGTAAGGTAAGTAAACTATAAAACATAAGTAAATACATAGAAACATAAGGTAAGTAACATAAGGTAATTAACATAAGATAAATAAAATAAGGTAAGTAACATAGGTAAGTAAACAAAAGGTAGATAAAATAGGATAAGTTAACAAAAGGTAAGTAACTTAGGCTAAGTGAACGAAAAGGTAAGTAACATAGGTTAAATGAACAAAAGGTAAGTAAAACCCCCAGGCCACCCGCCGGCAAGCCCCGCGAACAGAAGAGAGCGGCAGACCGAGCTCTCCTGCACCCCTCACACCGTTCGCACCCTGATCAGGCCTAAGCCCAACCAGGGTCCCAGGGTGCCCCACGAGGAGGTGGTGTGAGAGGAATTTGATGTGCATGGGCCCGCCAACTTCACCGAAGTTCCTCGTCCTGGGCCTCATCTCCCAGACACTCACCAAGGTAAGTATCCAGGTAAGTACCCATTCAGAGGAACATCAGTTCCATCGGGGTTTCCTGAAATGGTCGGGGGACTCCCCAGAGGTAAACCTCTGGATCCTCCGCCGACCAATCCAAGAACCCATGCACACCTTAGCACCCCACCCCTAACCTAACCTAACCTAACCTAACCTAACCTAACCTAGTAGTAGTAGTAGTAGTAGTCAATGCTTTGCCGGGGAAGGATGGATCGGCCATCCCTCGCTTCCTTAGGGCACACCGGTTCATTATCACCAGTATCACAATTGGCGCTGCCGGCTCTCGGCCCTCTATTGGGTTGCAATTATCCATTCGTTTTTCAGCCGTTTCTCTGTTTTATATGGCCCGGGCCGCTTTCAGAGTCTTCGGCCTACTAGACGGGACGTTCATCATTGATGAGCGGGCCATTCTACCTAATTCATTTGAGTTTTTGAGCTGTTTTACGGCTCGGAGCGAACGTTGGACCCTCTCACCTTCAGACATGCAGGGTGTCTCGCCTGCACCTTTTGACTCCCCCCTACTTCACCATATTTCCATGTTGAGTATGTCAAGTGTTGAATCCCGTCCCTACTCTGTTTCCTGCTAGTCTGGAAACTTACCCTCTCCCATCCCTGGGCTATTCCCTTGCCTAATCTGTGAGTCTATTTTTTGGATGAGTCAAAAATACAAGGGAACCGTGATGCCTGGCATATGTGCGTTTGGGAGGAAGTTACTTCAACTTCGGGTCCGATCCGACTTCATCGAAATCTTGATTTTGGGTCAAGATATCAATTCCATTCGGTCTTCACGTGCCGAGCCTATTTCGCGTGGGGATGTAGAGAGAAGTGTATCAACTTTGCCGAAATCTGCCTCCTAAGAGGCTTAGATATCAGTTTCATCGAGGTCTTCCCCCTGGGTGGGCTTGACATACTCTAGGAGAATATGGCTGATTCTTGGATGTGACCATCATCCTCAGGTATTGTCAGTGTTCAGCTTGTCGCTCCGTCTACTAGACCGTCCCCTTACAGGTTTGTTTTTTCGATTGTGGTTTGCACGGCATAAGTGCATGCGATTTTGTTTATAGGGATGCTGGTTATGTTTGGACAAAACCAAAGTGCTGTCTCTTTTTCCTGAGTCTCCTCGATTGCCCTTTAGAGAAGGCTTTTCCTAGTCTTCAGTGTCCTCTTCCGGGTGGTCAGCTTACGGTCATGGTGAGTCAATCGTTGTGCTAGGCGATTGGCCTAGTTGATTGCCCCCTCATGAACTAAGTTCGCAGCCGTTCGGAGACTGTTGTTTGTTCTTTTGATTTGTCTTATTGACTTCTTAGTTTGATTTTTCTTTTTCTGTTTTTATTTTTTGGTTGCTGATATTCCGTGTGTTTGGTTTTTCCAATAATGGAAGTTCCATTGTTCCGTTATTTTGGAGGTTTGATTATCTTTTGTAATCAAATCTTGTCTCTTTTTCTTATTCTTTTCGGTTGCCCTTTAGAGAAGTCATTTCTTTGTCTTCAGAATCCTCCGGGTGGTCAGCTTACGGTCATGGTGAGTCAATCGTTGTTCTAGGCAGTTTGCCTAGCTGATTGCCCACTCATGAACTAAGTTCGCAGCCGTTCGGAGACTGTTGTTTGTTCTTCTGATTCTGTATTATTGGTTTCTTTATTTCTTTGTTTTCCTTAGTTTTTGTGTTTCGTATCCGTGTTTTGTTTGCGGATTTTTCGGATGTTTGATTTTTCCAATAATGGAAGTTTCATTGTTCCGTTATTTCCAGAGGTTTGATTATCTTTTGTAATCAAATCTTGTCTCTCTTTCTCATTCTTTTCGATTGCCCTTTAGAGAAGGCGTTTCTTTGTCTTCAGTTTCCTCTTCCGGGTGGTCAGCTTACGGTCATGATGAGTCAATCGTTGTACTAGGCAATTAGCCTAGGTGATTGCCCACTCATGAACTAAGTTCGCAGCCGTTCGGAGACTGTTGTTTGTTTTCCTTTTGATTTTGTCTTTTCGACTTCTATGTTTGCTTATTCTTTGTTTTTGTGTTTCGTATTTTGGTTGCGGATTTTCTGTGTGTTTGGTTTTTCCAATAATGGAAGTTCCATTGTTCCGCTATTTTAGAGGTTTGATTATCTTTTGTAATCAAATCTTGTCTCTCTTTCTTATTTTTTCGATTGCCCTTTGGTGAGGGCATTTCTTCGTCTTTAGTTTCCAGTTTGTTTTCTTTTTGGTTTTGTCTTATTGACTCTTATGTTTGTTTATTCTTTCTTAACCCCCGGCTAGGCTCCAGTCAGCTGGGAGTAGCGGTTCTTCCACGTTAAACATGTGCGTGTTGCCACGCACAGAGGTCAGGTACTAACATATCTCCCAGCCCCGGTCGGGAGGCTGCTACTCCTCCCTTGGTTAGTCTCCGGGGAGTATCCACCATGCACCGGCCGCATCCACATTCATACACACATTCACACACACATTCACCCAATACCCAGGGATACTCCCCGAGTACACCCCTTGCTCCGTTAGCACACGCCGAAGCGTGTCCCAGGGACCACCACGAGGAGGTGGAGCAAGAGGATTTAGGATATGGACCACTACCACTGTATTGTCGGCTCGGCGAGAGTTGGCACGAGAAACTCGTAGGTACCACGTGGTGCTCCCACTACGCGCTACACGTCTTCCGCGATTGGCCGAATCGCTCGACGAAGACAGCAAACGAGCGTATTGAGAGTGACTGCAACAGAGCGATGTCGCGTGGCGACGCGACGCTGAGCTCAGAACATTGGCGTAACTCTATACTATTTGCCCTGCACGCACAGCAGGGACTCCTAAACCCGCGCTTGAAAATGACCTTTGCCTACGGCTTCGGCAGCCTAAAGAGACCGGACTCTCTATGTAAACGGCTTAACTTTCCGTTCATCTTCCGAATTGTTCCGCATGAAAATTAATGCGCTAATCCTTTTGAATCTTTGAAGTTACTTTATTTAACATAATGACAAGTAAAAAAAACGAATTATGCATTATCTTTTGTGCAAAAAAATCCCAAAAATTAACGAAAATTCAGCCGTTTACACAAAAATTTCACCAAGTGTAAAGCTTTATAAAATATAATTTATTTAATGAGAATTACATCATGTCATGAAATGTTAAACTTTTACATCGTTCCGGAAAAATGAATTTACATTTCGTCGTAAAAATTGTTTACCTTATTAGCATTATTTATAGCAAATAATAACAACCAAAAATAATAACGAAAAAAACTAATAACAATAAAAAATAATAACAATAAAAAATAATAACGAAAAAAATAATAACAACAAAAAATAATAACGAAAAAAACTAATAACAATAAAAATAATAACGAAAAAAAACTAATAACAATAAAAAATAATAACGAAAAGAATAATAACAATAAAAAATAATAACGAAAAAATAGTAACAATAAATAATAATAACGAAAAAAATAATAACAATAAATACGTAGTATTTAATCCCAGTCTTCTTCTGAGGAGCTGCTGTTGTTCGAATCCGTCTGATCTACGAAAGTTACGTCTTCTAAAAATCTTTCAATCATACCATCTTTCTCCCAATATTTTTCCTCTATGTCTTCCACATGTTTGCAAAATTTCTCCCACATGGACGGCGAAATTGCCGCTGTTGCCTCGCATGTTAACTTTTCGAGTTCGGCATATGTTAACGTTCCAACATTCTTATTTCTTATATATTTCTTCATTTCTGCCCAAGCCAATTCTATTGGGTTTAACTCGCACATATATGGCGGCAGTCTTAACACGTGGAACCCGTGCGATTTTATTAGTTCGTCTGCTTTATATGTTTTTTCCTCGGGCTTATGCTTATCTACTAATTGCATTAATTGAAATTTCCGCATGGTGTCTGTATATGGTATATTTTTTGTTTTCAGCCACTCTATTATCGTTGTTTTGTTTGAAGACTTCGTAGGTGTCTTGCAAATCTGTACCGTATGGTAGGATGCATTATCCATCACCACGACACTGTCAGTTTCCAGATTTGGAATTAATTTTTCCCGTATCCATTTTTCAAAATTGGTTGCGTTCATTTGTCCGTGGTAGTCTCCAGTCGTTGTCCTCGATTTAAATATCAATTGGGCGCCGGCAATAAATCCGCTTCTCCCACCGGCATTAACAATAATTAAGCGGTAGGAAGAACTATCATTTCGTAATATACCCACTTCTTCTTCACTTTGCCAACATTTCCCAAAAGACATGGTATTGTCCACCCATGTCTCGTCAATGTAAACTATATTTCTTCCTTTTTCTCTGTGGCTTTTTATTGCTTCTAAATACATCCCTCGCCACGTCACTATATTGGATTTTTCAGTTAAAACGCGTCTGATGCTGTTGCACTTTCTCCAGCGGAACCCCATGCAACGTAGCAAATCGCGCAATGTTGTTAGTTGCCAGGGAAAGTTTATTTTTTCGCGAATCGCTGCTAATATTTTTGTTGCAGTGGGTACAATTTTCTTCTCCGTATAGAAATCGTGGATGATGTTCCTTATTATTGCCTTATCTTCATTTGATATTTCAAATTTCATGCTGGGACGAAATCGTTTTTTCCCAGGCGATTGCAGCGGTTCTTCACCAGAATCCGAACTTTCTTGACGGATTCTGTACACCGTTCGTAACGATACGCCTGCATAATCAGCAGCCCGCTTACTCGGCTGCGATAAAGGCACAAGAACACTATTTTTCTCAAATTCTTCATCGCACTTTTTAATAATTCTTCGCACCATATTTCGTTCTCCGCTATGCACGGTCTGCCCCTTCTTGTGCGTTGACATACTGCACTATGTCTAATAAACTTAATTTAACAATAGTACTAAATTTAAACACTGAAACTTAGTACTAAGTATAATACTAACACTACACTAACGCTAAACTATGTAAAACTAAAAACAGAATAAAGAAAAGAATGGATAAATGTTCGCAATCGGAACAACAACTCGTGACGGAAGATATACGCGGATTATGAAGCGCACAAGGAATTGAAAGGGGGCTTTATTTAAACTCACTTGCACCATTCACTTGTTACTTTATTTCTCTAAATTAGAGATTCGTCACGAACTAATTAACAATGTTACAACTGTAATGAATTACAATAAAGAAAGAAAGAAAAAGTATAAGGTTCACGGATTCAATCGCGGTTACTTTAGCGCACAGTTAAATCAAACTTTCCCGGTAACGGATTTCTTGGAATCGAAAAGGGAATTCCGAGAAGAGCGGTGTTTTGCCACGTGAGGCAGAGCGAAACGAAACGAGAGCGAGAAACACCTGCTCGCTCCTTTTATTGGTGGGCCAATCACCGCTCGGGAGACTTCCTGTCGATTTGCTAGATCTTTCGCGAACGATCTAGACGCGGTGTCAACCAATAATTAGAGCGGCTGACCGGATGTATTTTAATGACGCGCTACAATTGGTCGCCGAAAGTGACGCTGGCAAACATTGCTCGATGAGTTGTGCGCCGCTGTTCGCGTTAGTCGATTCTTAGCGCGCGTGTCTTGAACATTGCCGCCCGCCTTGACTAGTGCAACTAGTCAAAGATAGTACATCTGTAAGATAAACGACGACGTCTTTCGCGAGTGATTGTGAATAGTTATAACAAGAGTGTAATAATAAGACGACGCTAGTTGATTTACGCCGAGAGTCCTGGAAAAGTGAATGCTCTGGAAGCTACTAGTCGCGATATAATAGAAGATGTTACTCGATGTGAGGTTATGATTTCTGTCATAACATACAGTACTGACGTTACACGGCTACGCGTTTCGCTGTTGTGTTTATATCGCGAGGAGCTCGCTGTTTACACCTCGCATCGCTTGACAAACGGTAGGTAAGCAAGTTCGGCCGCGTGGTTAGTTGCACTTAAATTGTTAAATAACCCCCCACCCTTCACTTAATAGGATCGCGAAGGGGTTTTGCATCGGAAGGGCCCTCAGGCGATGAACAACTAACTGGAAGAAGTACAAGTTTATGGATCGGTCTCACCAGGGTAGTTGACGCGGTTTTGAGAGTGCAGACTCGTATTTTGTTATCCGCACCGGGATGGACGGCTTCGATTCTGGCGAGTGGCCAACGGCATGGTGACGTGTTCTCCGTGGTGATGAGGCAGAGTCGTCCTACTTGGAAGTTGTCGTCGGCCCGGCTCCCTTTTGGTCGCATGAGGAGACCGTGAAGGTACTCCTTCACCCATCGTTGCCAGAATTGATCTCTCATCTGGACGAGTAACTGCCATCGTGATAGTCTGGTCGATTTCAGGTCTAGCAGCGTGGGCTCCGGCAATGCGTTGACTGCGGAACCAATCAGAAAATGCCCCGGAGTGAGAGCTGCCAAGTCTTGTGGGTCGTCGGTGAGGGCAACCAGTGGTCTCGAGTTGAGACACGCTTCAACCTGGCTGAGGAATGTGGCCATCTCCTCGTACGTCAGCTTGCTTTCTCCCAGGACTCGTCGAATGTGATGCTTCGTCGATTTGACAGCGGCTTCCCATAAGCCGCCGAAGTGAGGAGCGGCCGGCGGGTTGAAATGCCACTGGGTTCGGAGCTCGGCCATTTCCTTTCGCAGGGCTCGGGTGTCGGGGTTCCGAGCTGAGAAGAGGCGACGCAGCTCGTTATCGGCACCTTGGAAATTGGTACCACAGTCGCTGTAGATGTCGGAACACCGCCCTCTCCGGGAAATGAAGCGCCGGAAGGCTGCGAGGAATGCATCAGTACTGTAAGAAGAAACAGCGTCAAGGTGGACTGCCCGGGTTGTCATACAGACAAAAACGACAAAAAAACCCTTGTAGGCTTTCTGGCCTCGCCCTGGAGATGTACGAATCCAGATTGGGCCGGCGTAGTCTACTCCGGTGTGGAGAAATGGCCTGGCAGGTGTCACTCGCTGCTGAGGTAAGTCAGCCATGATTTGATTAGCCGGGGTTGATCGCCAACGGAGGCACTTCACGCATTGTCTAATGTTGCGTTTTACCAGGTTACGTCCGGACGGTATCCAGAAACGCTGGCGCAGTGCTCCGAGAGTAGCTTGGACCCCTCCGTGCAGCGATTCTCTGTGAACATGTTCAATAAGCAAGGAAGTGAATCGGGTGTTCGGAGGGAGAATTATGGGATGCTTTTCGTCGAAGGCTAGTAAGGAGTGCTTGATTCGTCCTCCTACACGCAAGCAGCCCTGTTCGTCTAGGAAAGGGGTCAAGACCAGCAGCTTGCTTCGCCTTGGAACTGGTAGGTTTTTTGCTGCTGCCTGTATTTCCTCTGAGAAGGCCTTCTTCTGCAGTATTCTAATCCATTGTATTTCGGTTTCTTGCAGCTCCATTTTGGTTAGAAGATCCTTCGATTGGTCGTACTTTGTCGTGATCGTTGCGTTGCCGGTATTTCTCAACCTTTTAAGCCAACGCCGACACCAGGCTGTCACTCTGATCAGACGACTGTAGTCTGAGAACCGGGTGAGAATTGGATTTTCTTCTTCTTGGACGATGTGAGTCATTGCTGCTTTCCTCGCCTCCGGTAATTGCGTGAAGTCAGGGTCCTCGTCAAGTTTTTCTGGTGGGAATGTTTTACCTTGCAGGTATTCTGGCCCTTCCCACCAGTTTGAGCATGACAAGAGTGCTCTTGGAGTCAGCCCCCGGGATGCAGCATCAGCTGGATTATGAATCCCTTCAACGTGATGCCAGCGAGCTTCCGGTGTGAGTCTTTGGATCTCGGAGACCCTGTTGGCGACATAAGTTTGCCACCTGGATGGTTGTCCCCGAATCCAGCCGAGCGTGATGGTCGAGTCGGTCCATAGGTGAAGAGGTACTCCACCAAGCTTTAGCACCGAGATGACGTGGTTGGCTATCTGAGCGAGCAGGTGCGCTCCGCAGAGTTCCAGTCGTGGCAGCGAGATCTGTTTGATCGGAGCGACTTTGGTTTTGGCTGAAATCAGAGAAACTTTGTAATTGGCGCCGACCTCCTTGTAGCGGATGTAGAGGACCGCGGCGAAGGCTTTCTCTGATGCATCTGAGAAGCCGTGTAATTCCCAGCTCGTTCGATCAGAGCAGCCCACCATGTTTCTGGGAATGCGTGTTGAACGCAGGAGGGTGAGTTCGCTCGTGAACTCCCGCCAAGCCTGTGCTTTGTCCTCTGGCAGCGGTTCATCCCAACCTAGTCCGAGCTGCCACGTCGATTGGAAGAAGATCTTCGCCATCACAATGGTTGGCGCCAACCATCCGAGCGGGTCGAAGAGCTGAGCGCACTGTGATAGCACAGCTCGTTTTGTTACAATGAGTTCGTTTGAGGGCTCGTTGGTGGTGAAGGTGAAATAATCTTCCTTCGGATGCCACCGGAGTCCCAAAGTCGAGTGGATGAGATCTGAGGCGGCTCCAGTTTTCACCTTGACGGTGACAGCGCTCGTTTGATCGTCTCCCTCCAGTAAGTTTGGGCAATTAGAAGCCCATTTCTGAAGTGGAAAGCCGCCCGCCCTGCACAAATTAATTAGTTCCTCCTTTAATTTGGCCAGGTCTTGGACATCAGCGGCTCCCGTGACGATATCGTCCATGTAGGTGTCCTGTAACAGAGCGACTGCACCTTTCGGAAACCTCTCGGCCTCGTCGGCAGCCAACTGGTGAAGAGTTCGGATTGCTAGGTAGGGAGCACACAATAAGCCGTAAGTTACTGTATTTAGTTGGTACTCTCGGAACTCTTCTTTATCAGTTTTCCGCCACAGGATCCTCTGATAGTCGCGGTCGTCAGGATGAACGATGATTTGGCGGTACATTTTTGCAATGTCTGCCACTAGCACGACCGCGTGCATTCGCCATCGGAGTAGAACGTCTCGGAGGTTCGGCAGCAAATTTGGACCCGTTTGCAGATGCTGGTTGAGTGCTGCCGTGGTTGACGAACTCCAGGAGCCATTGAATACGACTCTCAATCGTGTGGTAGCACTGGAGGGCCTGAAAACTCCATGATGTGGTAAGTAAAAGGTGTTCTTACCTAACTTTGGTTTCGGTACCCGGCTCATGTGCCCAAGATCTTCGCACGAGATGAGATGAGATGAGATGAGACGAGACGAGACGAGACGAGACGAGACGAGACGAGACGAGACGAGACGAGACGAGACGAGACGAGACGAGACGAGACGAGACGAGACGAGACGAGACGAGACGAGACGAGACGAGACGAGACGAGACGAGACGAGACGAGACGAGACGAGACGAGACGAGACGAGACGAGACGAGACGAGACGAGACGAGACGAGACGAGACGAGACGAGACGAGACGAGACGAGACGAGACGAGACGAGACGAGACGAGACGAGACGAGACGAGACGAGACGAGACGAGACGAGACGAGACGAGATCAGACGAGATCAGACGAGATCAGACGAGATCAGACGAGATCAGACGAGATCAGACGAGATCAGACGAGATCAGACGAGATCAGACGAGATCAGACGAGATCAGACGAGATCAGACGAGATCAGACGAGATCAGACGAGATCAGACGAGATCAGACGAGATCAGACGAGATCAGACGAGATCAGACGAGATCAGACGAGATCAGACGAGATCAGACGAGATCAGACGAGATCAGACGAGATCAGACGAGATCAGACGAGATCAGACGAGATCAGACGAGATCAGACGAGATCAGACGAGATCAGACGAGATCAGACGAGATCAGACGAGATCAGACGAGATCAGACGAGATCAGACGAGATCAGACGAGATCAGACGAGATCAGACGAGATCAGACGAGATCAGACGAGATCAGACGAGATCAGACGAGATCAGACGAGATCAGACGAGATCAGACGAGATCAGACGAGATCAGACGAGATCAGACGAGATCAGACGAGATCAGACGAGACGAGACGAGACGAGACGAGACGAGACGAGACGAGACGAGACGAGACGAGACGAGACGAGACGAGACGAGACGAGACGAGACGAGACGAGACGAGACGAGACGAGACGAGACGAGACGAGACGAGACGAGACGAGACGAGACGAGACGAGACGAGACGAGACGAGACGAGACGAGACGAGACGAGACGAGACGAGACGAGACGAGACGAGACGAGACGAGACGAGACGAGACGAGACGAGACGAGACGAGACGAGACGAGACGAGACGAGACGAGACGAGACGAGACGAGACGAGACGAGACGAGACGAGACGAGACGAGACGAGACGAGACGAGACGAGACGAGACGAGACGAGACGAGACGAGACGAGACGAGACGAGACGAGACGAGACGAGACGAGACGAGACGAGACGAGACGAGACGAGACGAGACGAGACGAGACGAGACGAGACGAGACGAGACGAGACGAGACGAGACGAGACGAGACGAGACGAGACGAGACGAGACGAGACGAGACGAGACGAGACGAGACGAGACGAGACGAGACGAGACGAGACGAGACGAGACGAGACGAGACGAGACGAGACGAGACGAGATCAGACGAGATCAGACGAGATCAGACGAGATCAGACGAGATCAGACGAGATCAGACGAGATCAGACGAGATCAGACGAGATCAGACGAGATCAGACGAGATCAGACGAGATCAGACGAGATCAGACGAGATCAGACGAGATCAGACGAGATCAGACGAGATCAGACGAGATCAGACGAGATCAGACGAGATCAGACGAGATCAGACGAGATCAGACGAGATCAGACGAGATCAGACGAGATCAGACGAGATCAGACGAGATCAGACGAGATCAGACGAGATCAGACGAGATCAGACGAGATCAGACGAGATCAGACGAGATCAGACGAGATCAGACGAGATCAGACGAGATCAGACGAGATCAGACGAGATCAGACGAGATCAGACGAGATCAGACGAGATCAGACGAGATCAGACGAGATCAGACGAGATCAGACGAGATCAGACGAGATCAGACGAGATCAGACGAGATCAGACGAGATCAGACGAGATCAGACGAGATCAGACGAGATCAGACGAGATCAGACGAGATCAGACGAGATCAGACGAGATCAGACGAGATCAGACGAGATCAGACGAGACGAGACGAGACGAGACGAGACGAGACGAGACGAGACGAGACGAGACGAGACGAGACGAGACGAGACGAGACGAGACGAGACGAGACGAGACGAGACGAGACGAGACGAGACGAGACGAGACGAGACGAGACGAGACGAGACGAGACGAGACGAGACGAGACGAGACGAGACGAGACGAGACGAGACGAGACGAGATCAGACGAGATCAGACGAGATCAGACGAGATCAGACGAGATCAGACGAGATCAGACGAGATCAGACGAGATCAGACGAGATCAGACGAGATCAGACGAGATCAGACGAGATCAGACGAGATCAGACGAGATCAGACGAGATCAGACGAGATCAGACGAGATCAGACGAGATCAGACGAGATCAGACGAGATCAGACGAGATCAGACGAGATCAGACGAGATCAGACGAGATCAGACGAGATCAGACGAGATCAGACGAGATCAGACGAGATCAGACGAGATCAGACGAGATCAGACGAGATCAGACGAGATCAGACGAGATCAGACGAGATCAGACGAGATCAGACGAGATCAGACGAGATCAGACGAGATCAGACGAGATCAGACGAGATCAGACGAGATCAGACGAGATCAGACGAGATCAGACGAGATCAGACGAGATCAGACGAGATCAGACGAGACGAGACGAGATCAGACGAGACGAGATCAGACGAGACGAGACGAGACGAGACGAGACGAGACGAGACGAGACGAGACGAGACGAGACGAGACGAGACGAGACGAGACGAGACGAGACGAGACGAGACGAGACGAGACGAGACGAGACGAGACGAGACGAGACGAGACGAGACGAGACGAGACGAGACGAGACGAGACGAGACGAGACGAGACGAGACGAGACGAGACGAGACGAGACGAGACGAGACGAGACGAGACGAGACGAGACGAGACGAGACGAGACGAGACGAGACGAGACGAGACGAGACGAGACGAGACGAGACGAGACGAGACGAGACGAGACGAGACGAGACGAGACGAGACGAGACGAGACGAGACGAGACGAGACGAGACGAGACGAGACGAGACGAGACGAGACGAGACGAGACGAGACGAGACGAGACGAGACGAGACGAGACGAGACGAGACGAGACGAGACGAGACGAGACGAGACGAGACGAGA
>CAKAJA020001008.1:0-21524 GCA_916610235.2 Lasioglossum morio
TATGCGTTATGCGTTATGGGTTATGAGTAATGCGTGACCCGTTATGCGTTATGCTTTATGCGTTATGAGTTACGCGTAATGCGTTATGCGCTATGGGTCATGCGTTAAGCGTTATGCGTTATGCGTTATGCGTTACGCAATATGCGTTATGCGTTATGCGTTATGCGTTATGCGTTATGCGTTATGCGTTATGCGTGATCCGTTATGCGTTATGCGTTATGGGTTATGCGTTATGCGTTATGCGTTATGCGTTATGCGTTATGCGTTATGCGTTATGCGTTATGCGTTATGCGTTATGCGTTATGCGTTATGCGTTACGCAATATGCGTTATGCGTTATGCGTTATGCGTTATGCGTTATGCGTTATGCGTTATGCGTTATGCGTGATCCGTTATGCGTTATGCGTTATGAGTAATGCGTGATCCGTTATGCGTTATGCGTTATGCGTTATGCGTTATGCGTTATGCGTTATGGGTTATGCGTTATGTGTTATGCGTTATGCGTTATGCGTTATGCGTTATGCGTTGTGCGTTATGCGTTATGCGTTATAGGTTATGCGTTATGTGTCATGCGTTATGCGTTATGCGTTATGCGTTATGCGTTATGCGGTATGCGTTATGCTTTATGCGTTATGCGTTATAAGTAATGCGTGATCCGTTATGGGTTATGCGTTATGCGTTATGCGTTATGCGTTATGCGTTATGCGTTATGCTTTATGCGTTATGCGTTATGCATTATGCGTTATGCGTTATGCTTTATGCGTTATGCGTTATAAGTAATGCGTGATCCGTTATGTGTTATGCGTTATGCGTTATGCGTTATGTGTTATGCGTTGTGCGTTATCCGCTATGCGTTATGCGTTTTGCGTTATGCGTTATGCGTTATGCGTTGTGCGTTATGCGTTATGCGTTATGCGTTATGTGTTATGCGTTATGCGTTATGCGTTATGCGTTATGCGTTATGCATTATGCGTTATGCGTTATGCTTTATGCGTTATGCGTTATGAGTAATGCGTGATCCGTTATGTGTTATGCGTTATGCGTTATGCGTTATGCGTTTTGCGTTATGCGTTATGCGTTATGCGTTATGCGTTATGCGTTCTGCGTTATGCGTTATGCGTTATGCGTTATGCGTTATGCGTTATGCGTTATGCGTTATGCGTTATGCGTTATGCGTTATGCGTTATGCGTTATGCGTTATGCGTTATGCGTTATGCGTTATGCGTTATGCGTTATGCGTTATGCGTTATGCGTTATGCGTTATGCGTTATGAGAAATGCGTGATCCGTTATGCGTTATGCGTTATGAGTAATGCGTGATCCGTTATGCGTTATGCGTTATGCGTTATGCGTTATGCGTTATGGGTTATGAGTAATGCGTGACCCGTTATGCGTTATGCTTTATGCGTTATGAGTTACGCGTAATGCGTTATGCGCTATGGGTCATGCGTTAAGCGTTATGCGTTATGCGTTATGCGTTATGCGTTATGCGTTATGCGTTATGCGTTATGCGTTATGCGTTATGCGTTATGCGTTATGCGTTACGCAATATGCGTTATGCGTTATGCGTTATGCGTTATGCGTTATGCGATATGCGTTATGCGTTATGCCTTATGCGTTATGCGATTTGCGTTATGCGTTATGCGTTATGCGTTATGCGTTATGCGTTATGCGTTATGCGTTATGCGTTATGCGTTATGCGTTATGCGTTATGCGTTATGCGTTATGCGTTATGCGTTATGCGTTATGCGTTATGCGTTACGCAATATGCGTTATGCGTTATGCGTTATGCGTTATGCGTTATGCGTTATGCGTTATGCGTTATGCGTGATCCGTTATGCGTTATGCGTTATGAGTAATGCGTGATCCGTTATGCGTTATGCGTTATGCGTTATGCGTTATGCGTTATGCGTTATGGGTTATGCGTTATGTGTTATGCGTTATGCGTTATGCGTTATGCGTTATGCGTTATGGGTTATGAGTAATGCGTGACCCGTTATGCGTTATGCTTTATGCGTTATGAGTTACGCGTAATGCGTTATGCGCTATGGGTCATGCGTTAAGCGTTATGCGTTATGCGTTATGCGTTACGCAATATGCGTTATGCGTTATGCGTTATGCGTTATGCGTTATGCGTTATGCGTTATGCGTGATCCGTTATGCGTTATGCGTTATGGGTTATGCGTTATGCGTTATGCGTTATGCGTTATGCGTTATGCGTTATGCGTTATGCGTTATGCGTTATGCGTTATGCGTTATGCGTTATGCGTTACGCAATATGCGTTATGCGTTATGCGTTATGCGTTATGCGTTATGCGTTATGCGTTATGCGTTATGCGTTATGCGTGATCCGTTATGCGTTATGCGTTATGAGTAATGCGTGATCCGTTATGCGTTATGCGTTATGCGTTATGCGTTATGCGTTATGCGTTATGGGTTATGCGTTATGCGTTATGCGTTATGCGTTATGCGTTATGCGTTATGCGTTGTGCGTTATGCGTTATGCGTTATAGGTTATGCGTTATGTGTCATGCGTTATGCGTTATGCGTTATGCGTTATGCGGTATGCGTTATGCTTTATGCGTTATGCGTTATAAGTAATGCGTGATCCGTTATGGGTTATGCGTTATGCGTTATGCGTTTTGCGTTATGCGTTATGCCTTATGCGTTATGCGTTATGCGTTATGCGTTATGCGTTATGCGTTATGCGTTATGCGTTATGCGTTATGCGTTATGCGTTATGCGTTATGCGTAATGCGTTATGCGTTATGCGTTATGCGTTATGCGTTATGCGTTATGCGTTATGCGTTATGCGTTATGCGTTATGCGTTATGCGTTATGCGTTATGAGAAATGCGTGATCCGTTATGCGTTATGCGTTATGCGTTATGCGTTATGCGTTATGCGTTATGCGTTATGGGTTATGCGTTATGTGTTATGCGTTATGCGTTATGCGTTATGCGTTATGCGTTATGCGTTATGCGTTATGCGTTATGCGTTATGCGTTATGCGTTATGCGTTATACGTTATGCGTTATGCGTTATGCGTTATGCGTTATGCGTTATGCGTTATGCGTTATGCGTTATGCGTTATGCGTTATGCGTTATGCGTTATGCGTTATGCGTTATGCGTTATGGGTTATGCGTTATGCGTTATGCGTTATGCGTTATGCGTTATGCGTTATGCGTTATGCGTTATGCGTTATACGTTATGCGTTATGCGTTATGCGTTATGCGTTATGCGTTATGCGTTATGCGTTACGCAATATGCGTTATGCGTTATGCGTTATGCGTTATGCGTTATGCGTTATGCGTTATGCGTTATGCGTTATGCGTGATCCGTTATGCGTTATGCGTTATGAGTAATGCGTGATCCGTTATGCGTTATGCGTTATGCGTTATGCGTTATGCGTTATGCGTTATGCGTTATGCGTTATGGGTTATGCGTTATGTGTTATGCGTTATGCGTTATGCGTTATGCGTTATGCGTTATGCGTTATGGGTTATGAGTAATGCGTGACCCGTTATGCGTTATGCTTTATGCGTTATGAGTTACGCGTAATGCGTTATGCGCTATGGGTCATGCGTTAAGCGTTATGCGTTATGCGTTATGCGTTATGGGTTATGCGTTATGTGTTATGCGTTATGCGTTATGCGTTATGCGTTATGCGTTATGCGTTATGGGTTATCCGTTATGCGTTATCCGATATGCGTTATGCGTTATGCGTTATGCGTTATGCGTTATGCGTTATGCGTTATGCGTTATGCGTTATGTGTTATCCGTTATGAGTTATCCGTTATGCGTTTTGCGTTATGCGTTATGCGTTATGCGTTATGCGTTATGCGTTATGCGTTATGCGTTATGCGATATGCGTTATGCGTTATGCGTTATGCCTTATGCGTTATGCGATTTGCGTTATGCGTTATGCGTTATGCGTTATGCGTTATGCGTTATGTGTTATGGGTTATGCGTTATGCGTTATGCGTTATGCGTTATGCGTTATGCGTTATGCGTTATGCGTTATGTGTTATGGGTTATGCGTTATGCGTTATGCGTTATGCGTTATGCGTTATGCGTAATGCGTTATGCGTTATGCGTTATGCGTTATGCGTTATGCGTTATGCGTTATGCGTTATGCGTTATGCGTTATGCGTTATGCGTTATGCGTTGTGCGTTATGCGTTACGCAATATGCGTTATGCGTTATGCGTTATGCGTTATGCGTTATGCGTTATGCGTTATGCGTTATGCGTTAGGCGTTATGCGTGATCCGTTATGCGTTATGCGTTATGAGTAATGCGTGATCTGTTATGCGTTATGCGTTATGCGTTATGCGTTATGCGTTATGCGTTATGCGTTATGGGTTATGCGTTATGTGTTATGCGTTGTGCGTTATGCGTTATGCGTTATGCGTTATGGGTTATGAGTAATGCGTGACCCGTTATGCGTTATGCGTTATGCGTTATGCGTTATGCGTTATGCGTTATGCGTTATGCGTTATGCGTTATGAGAAATGCGTGATCCGTTATGCGTTATGCGTTATGCGTTATGCGTTATGCGTTATGCGTTATGCGTTATGCGTTATGCGTTATGGGTTATGCGTTATGTGTTATGCGTTATGCGTTATGCGTTATGCGTTATGCGTTATGCGTTTTGCGTTATGCGTTATGCGTTATGCGTTATGCGTTATGCGTTATGCGTTATGCGTTATGCGTTATGCGTTATGCGTTACGCGTTATGCGTTATGCGTTATGCGTTATGTGTTATCCGTTATGAGTTATGAGTAATGCGTGATCCGTTATGTGTTATGCGTTATGAGTAATGCGTGATCCGTTATGCGTAATGCGTTATGAGTAATGCTTGATCCGTTACGCGTTATGCGTTATGCGTTATGGGTTATGCGTTATGTGTTATGAGTTATGCGTTATGCGTTATGCGTTATGCGTTATGCGTTATGGGTTATGAGTAATGCGTGATCCGTTATGCGTTATGCTTAATGCGTTATGCGTTATGCGTTATGTGTTATGGGTTATGCGTTATGCGTTATGCGTTATGCGTTATGCGTTATGCGTTATGCGTTATGCGTTATGCGTTATGTGTTATGGGTTATGCGTTATGCGTTATGCGTTATGCGTTATGCGTTATGCGTTATGCGTTATGCGTTATGCGTTATGCGTTATGCGTTATGCGTTATGCGTTATGCGTTATGCGTTATGCGTTATGCGTTGTGCGTTATGCGTTACGCAATATGCGTTATGCGTTATGCGTTATGCGTTATGCGTTATGCGTTATGCGTTATGCGTTATGCGTTATGCGTTATGCGTGATCCATTATGCGTTATGCGTTATGAGTAATGCGTGATCTGTTATGCGTTATGCGTTATGCGTTATGCGTTATGCGTTATGCGTTATGGGTTATGCGTTATGTGTTATGCGTTATGCGTTATGCGTTATGCGTTATGCGTTATGGGTTATGAGTAATGCGTGACCCGTTATGCGTTATGCGTTATGCGTTATGCGTTATGCGTTATGCGTTATGCGTTATGCGTTATGCGTTATGCGTTATGCGTTATGAGAAATGCGTGATCCGTTATGCGTTATGCGTTATGCGTTATGCGTTATGCGTTATGCGTTATGCGTTATGCGTTATGGGTTATGCGTTATGTGTTATGCGTTATGCGTTATGCGTTATGCGTTATGCGTTATGCGTTTTGCGTTATGCGTTATGCGTTATGCGTTATGCGTTATGCGTTATGCGTTATGCGTTATGCGTTATGCGTTACGCGTTATGCGTTATGCGTTATGCGTTATGTGTTATCCGTTATGAGTTATGAGTAATGCGTGATCCGTTATGTGTTATGCGTTATGAGTAATGCGTGATCCGTTATGCGTTATGCGTTATGAGTAATGCTTGATCCGTTACGCGTTATGCGTTATGCGTTATGGGTTATGCGTTATGTGTTATGAGTTATGCGTTATGCGTTATGCGTTATGCGTTATGCGTTATGCGTTATGGGTTATGAGTAATGCGTGATCCGTTATGCGTTATGCTTAATGCGTTATGAGTTACGCGTAATGCGTTATGCGTTATGCGTTATGGGTTATGCGTTATGTGTTATGAGTTATGCGTTATGCGTTATGCGTTATGCGTTATGCGTTATGCGTTATGGGTTATGAGTAATGCGTGATCCGTTATGCGTTATGCTTTATGCGTTATGAGTTACGCGTAATGCGTTATGCGTTATGCGTTATGGGTTATGCGTTATGTGTTATGAGTTATGCGTTATGCGTTATGCGTTATGCGTTATGCGTTATGGGTTATCCGTTATGCGTTATCCGTTATGAGTTTTGCGTTATGCGTTATGCGTAATGAGTTGTGCGTTATGCGTTATGCGTTATGCGTTATGCGTTATGCGTTATGGGTTATCCGTTATGCGTTATCCGATATGCGTTATGCGTTATGCGTTATGCGTTATGCGTTATGCGTTATGCGTTATGCGTTATGCGTTATGCGTTATGCGTTATGCGTTATGCGTTATGCGTTACGCAATATGCGTTATGCGTTATGCGTTATGCGTTATGCGTTATGCGTTATGCGTTATGCGTTATGCGTTATGCGTGATCCGTTATGCGTTATGCGTTATGAGTAATGCGTGATCCGTTATGCGTTATGCGTTATGCGTTATGCGTTATGCGTTATGCGTTATGCGTTATGCGTTATGCGTTATGGGTTATGCGTTATGCGTTATGCGTTATGCGTTATGCGTTATGCGTTATGCGTTATGCGTTATGCGTTATGAGTAATGCGTGATCCGTTATGCGTTATGCGTTATGCGTTATGTGTTATGCGTTGTGAGTTATCCGCTATGCGTTATGCGTTTTGCGTTATGCATTATGCGTTATGCGTTGTGCTTTATGCGTTATGCGTTATGCGTTATAGGTTATGCGTTATGTGTCATGCGTTATGCGTTATGCGTTATGCGTTATGCGTTATGCGTTATGCATTATGCATTATGCGTTATGCGTTATGCTTTATGCGTTATGCGTTATAAGTAATGCGTGATCCGTTATGTGTTATGCGTTTTGCGTTATGCGTTATGTGTTATGCGTTGTGCGTTATCCGCTATGCGTTATTCGTTTTGCGATATGCGTTATGCGTTATGCGTTGTGCGTTATGCGTTATGCGTTATAGGTTATGCGTTATGTGTCATGCGTTATGCGTTATGCGTTATGCGTTATGCGGTATGCGTTATGCGTTATGCGTTATGCGTTATGCGTTATGCGTTATGCGTTATGCGTTATGCGTTATGGGTTATGCGTTATGCGTTATGCGTTATGCGTTATGATTTATGCGTTATGCGATATGCGTTATGCGTTATGCGTTATGCGTTATGCGTTATGCGTTATGCGTTATGCGTTATGCGTTATGCGTTATGCGTTATGCGTTATGCGTTATGCGTTATGCGTTATGCGTTATGCGTTATGCGTTATGCGTTATGCGTTATGCGTTATGCGTTATGCGATATGCGTTATGCGTTATGTGTTATCCGTTATGAGTTATGAGTAATGCGTGATCCGTTATGCGTTATGCGTTATGAGTAATGCGTGATCCGTTATGCGTTATGCGTTATGAGTAATGCTTGATCCGTTACGCGTTATGCGTTATGCGTTATGCGTTATGGGTTATGCGTTATGTGTTATGAGTTATGCGTTATGCGTTATGTGTTATGCGTTATGCGTTATGGGTTATGAGTAATGCGTGATCCGTTATGCGTTATGCTTTATGCGTTATGAGTTACGCGTAATGCGTTATGCGTTATGCGTTATGGGTTATGCGTTATGTGTTATGAGTTATGCGTTATGCGTTATGCGTTATGCGCTATGGGTCATGCGTTAAGCGTTATGCGTTATGCGTTATGCGTTATGGGTTATGCGTTATGTGTTATGCGTTATGCGTTATGCGTTATGCGTTATGCGTTATGGGTTATCCATTATGCGTTATCCGTTATGCGTTATGCGTTGTGCGTTATGCGTTATGCGTTATAGGTTATGCGTTATGTGTCATGCGTTATGCGTTATGCGTTATGCGTTATGCGTTATGCGGTATGCGTTATGCGTTATGCTTTATGCGTTATGCGTTATAAGTAATGCGTGATCCGTTATGGGTTAGGCGTTATGCGTTATGCGTTTTGCGTTATGCGTTATGCCTTATGCGTTATGCGTTATGCGTTATGCGTTATGCGTTATGCGTTATGCGTTATGCGTTATGCGTTATGCGTTATGCGTTATGCGTTATGCGTTATGCGTAATGCGTTATGCGTTATGCGTTCTGCGTTATGCGTTATGCGTTATGCGTTATGCGTTATGCGTTATGCGTTATGCGTTATGCGTTATGAGAAATGCGTGATCCGTTATGCGTTATGCGTTATGCGTTATGCGTTATGCGTTATGCGTTATGCGTTATGGGTTATGCGTTATGTGTTATGCGTTATGCGTTATGCGTTATGCGTTATGCGTTATGCGTTTTGCGTTATGCGTTATGCGTTATGCGTTATGCGTTATGCGTTATGCGTTATGCGTTATGCGTTATGCGTTATGCGTTACGCGTTATGCGTTATGCGTTATGCGTTATGTGTTATCCGTTATGAGTTATGAGTAATGCGTGATCCGTTATGTGTTATGCGTTATGAGTAATGCGTGATCCGTTATGCGTTATGCGTTTTGAGTAATGCTTGATCCGTTACGCGTTATGCGTTATGCGTTATGGGTTATGCGTTATGTGTTATGAGTTATGCGTTATGCGTTATGCGTTATGGGTTATGCGTTATGCGTTATGCGTTATGCGTTATGCGTTATGCGTTATGCGTTATGCGTTATGCGTTATGCGTTATGCGTTATGCGTTATGGGTTATGCGTTATGCGTTATGCGTTATGCGTTATGCGTTATGCGTTATGCGTTATGCGTTATGCGTTATGCGTTATGCGTTATGAGAAATGCGTGATCCGTTATGCGTTATGCGTTATGCGTTATGCGTTATGCGTTATGCGTTATGCGTTATGCGTTATGCGTTATGGGTTATGCGTTATGTGTTATGCGTTATGCGTTATGCGTTATGCGTTATGCGTTATGCGTTATGCGTTATGCGTTATGCGTTATGCGTTATGCGTTATGCGTTATGCGTTATGCGTTATGCGTTATGCGTTATGCGTTATGCGTTATGCGTTATGCGTTATGCGTTATGCGTTATGCGTTATGCGTTATGCGTTATGCGTTATGCGTTATGCGTTATGCGTTATGCGTTATGCGTTATGCGTTATGCGTTATGCGTTATGCGTTATGCGTTATGCGTTATGCGTTATGTGTTATCCGTTATGAGTTATGAGTAATGCGTGATCCGTTATGCGTTATGCGTTATGAGTAATGCGTGATCCGTTATGCGTTATGCGTTATGAGTAATGCTTGATCCGTTACGCGTTATGCGTTATGCGTTATGCGTTATGGGTTATGCGTTATGTGTTATGAGTTATGCGTTATGCGTTATGCGTTATGCGTTATGCGTTATGGGTTATGAGTAATGCGTGATCCGTTATGCGTTATGCTTTATGCGTTATGAGTTACGCGTAATGCGTTATGCGTTATGCGTTATGGGTTATGCGTTATGTGTTATGAGTTATGCGTTATGCGTTATGCGTTATGCGTTATGCGTTATGCGTTATGGGTTATGAGTAATGCGTGATCCGTTATGCGTTATGCTTTATGCGTTATGAGTTACGCGTAATGCGTTATGCGTTATGCGTTATGGGTGATGCGTTATGTGTTATGAGTTATGCGTTATGCGTTATGCGTTATGCGTTATGCGTTATGGGTTATCCGTTATGCGTTATCCGTTATGAGTTTTGCGTTATGCGTTATGCGTTATGAGTTGTGCGTTATGCGTTATGCGTTATGCGTTATGCGTTATGCGTTATGCGTTATGCGTTATGCGTTATGCGTTATGGGTTATCCGTTATGCGTTATCCGTTATGCGTTATGCGTTATGCGTTATGCGTTATGTGTTATGCGTTATGCGATATGCGTTATGCGTTATGCGTTATGCGTTATGCGTTATGCGTTATGCGTTATGCGTTATGCGTTATGCGTTATGCGATATGCGTTATGCGTTATGCGTTATGCGTTATGCGTTATGCGTTATGCGTTATGCGTTATGCGTTATGCGTTATGCGTTATGCGTTATGCGTTATGCGTTATGCGTTATGCGTTATGCGTTATGCGTTATGCGTTATGCGTTATGCGTTATGCGTTATGCGTTATGCGTTATGCGTTATGCGTTATGCGTTATGCGTTATGCGTTATGCGTTATGCGTTATGCGTTATGTGTTATCCGTTATGAGTTATGAGTAATGCGTGATCCGTTATGCGTTATGCGTTATGAGTAATGCGTGATCCGTTATGCGTTATGCGTTATGAGTAATGCTTGATCCGTTACGCGTTATGCGTTATGCGTTATGCGTTATGGGTTATGCGTTATGTGTTATGAGTTATGCGTTATGCGTTATGCGTTATGCGTTATGCGTTATGGGTTATCCGTTATGCGTTATCCGTTATGAGTTTTGCGTTATGCGTTATGCGTTATGAGTTGTGCGTTATGCGTTATGCGTTATGCGTTATGCGTTATGCGTTATGCGTTATGCGTTATGCGTTATGCGTTATGGGTTATGCGTTATGTGTTATGAGTTATGCGTTATGCGTTATGCGTTATGCGTTATGCGTTATGGGTTATGAGTAATGCGTGATCCGTTATGCGTTATGCTTTATGCGTTATGAGTTACGCGTAATGCGTTATGCGTTATGCGTTATGGGTTATGCGTTATGTGTTATGAGTTATGCGTTATGCGTTATGCGTTATGCGTTATGCGTTATGCGTTATGCGTTATGCGTTATGCGTTATGCCTTATGCCTTATGCGTTATGCGTTATGCGTTATGCGTTATGCGTTATGCGTTATGCGTTATGCGTTATGCGTTATGCGTTATGCGTTATGCGTTATGCGTTATGCGTTATGCGTTATGCGTTATGCGTTATGCGTTATGCGTTATGCGTTATGCGTTATCCGTTATGAGTTATGAGTAATGCGTGATCCGTTATGCGTTATGCGTTATGAGTAATGCGTGATCCGTTATGCGTTATGCGTTATGAGTAATGCTTGATCCGTTACGCGTTATGCGTTATGCGTTATGCGTTATGGGTTATGCGTTATGTGTTATGAGTTATGCGTTATGCGTTATGCGTTATGCGTTATGCGTTATGGGTTATGAGTAATGCGTGATCCGTTATGCGTTATGCTTTATGCGTTATGCGTTATGCGATATGCGTTATGCGTTATGCGTTATGCGTTATGCGTTATGCGTTATGCGTTATGCGTTATGCGATATGCGTTATGCGTTATGCGTTATGCGTTATGCGTTATGCGTTATGCGTTATGCGTTATGCGTTATGCGTTATGCGTTATGCGTTATGCGTTATGCGTTATGCGTTATGCGTTATGCGTTATGCGTTATGCGTTATGCGTTATGCGTTATGCGTTATGCGTTATGTGTTATGCGTTGTGCGTTATCCGCTATGCGTTATGCGTTTTGCGTTATGCGTTATGCGTTATGCGTTATGCGTTATGCGTTATGCGTTATGCGTTATAGGTTATGCGTTATGTGTCATGCGTTATGCGTTATGCGTTATGCGTTATGCGTTATGCGTTATGCGTTATGCGTTATGCATTATGCGTTATGCGTTATGCTTTATGCGTTATGCGTTATAAGTAATGCGTGATCCGTTATGTGTTATGCGTTATGCGTTATGCGTTATGCGTTATGTGTTATGCGTTGTGCGTTATCCGCTATGCGTTATGCGTTTTGCGTTATGCGTTATGCGTTATGCGTTATGCGTTGTGCGTTATGCGTTATGCGTTATAGGTTATGCGTTATGTGTCATGCGTTATGCGTTATGCGTTATGCGTTATGCGTCATGCGGTATGTGTTATGCGTTATGCTTTATGCGTTATGCGTTATAAGTAATGCGTGATCCGTTATGTGTTATGCGTTATGCGTTATGCGTTTTGCGTTATGCGTTATGCCTTATGCGTTATGCGTTATGCGTTATGCGTTATGCGTTATGCGTTATGCGTTATGCGTTATGCGTTATGCGTTATGCGTTATGCGTTACGCGTAATGCGTTATGCGTTATGCGTTATGCGTTATGCGTTATGCGTTATGCGTTATGCGTTATGCGTTATGCGTTATGCGTTATGCGTTATGCGTTATGCGTTATGAGAAATGCGTGATCCGTTATGCGTTATGCGTTATGCGTTATGCGTTATGCGTTATGCGTTATGCGTTATGGGTTATGCGTTATGCGTTATGCGTTATGCGTTATGCGTTATGCGTTATGCGTTATGCGTTATGCGTTATGCGTTATGCGTTATGCGTTATGCGTTATGCGTTATGCGTTATGCGTTATGCGTTATGCGTTATGCGTTATGCGTTATGCGTTATGCGTTATGCGTTATGCGTTATGCGTTATGCGTTATGCGTTATGCGTTATGCGTTATGCGTTATGCGTTATGCGTTATGCGTTATGCGTTATGCGTTATGCGTTATGCGTTATGTGTTATCCGTTATGAGTTATGAGTAATGCGTGATCCGTTATGCGTTATGCGTTATGAGTAATGCGTGATCCGTTATGCGTTATGCGTTATGAGTAATGCTTGATCCGTTACGCGTTATGCGTTATGCGTTATGCGATATGGGTTATGCGTTATGTGTTATGAGTTATGCGTTATGCGTTATGCGTTATGCGTTATGCGTTATGGGTTATGAGTAATGCGTGATCCGTTATGCGTTATGCTTTATGCGTTATGAGTTACGCGTAATGCGTTATGCGTTATGCGTTATGGGTTATGCGTTATGTGTTATGAGTTATGCGTTATGCGTTATGCGTTATGCGTTATGCGTTATGGGTTATGAGTAATGCGTGATCCGTTATGCGTTATGCTTTATGCGTTATGAGTTACGCGTAATGCGTTATGCGTTATGCGTTATGGGTTATGCGTTATGTGTTATGAGTTATGCGTTATGCGTTATGCGTTATGCGTTATGCGTTATGGGTTATCCGTTATGCGTTATCCGTTATGAGTTTTGCGTTATGCGTTATGCGTTATGAGTTGTGCGTTATGCGTTATGCGTTATGCGTTATGCGTTATGCGTTATGCGTTATGCGTTATGCGTTATGCGTTATGCGTTATGGGTTATCCGTTATGCGTTATCCGTTATGCGTTATGCGTTATGCGTTATGCGTTATGTGTTATGCGTTATGCGATATGCGTTATGCGTTATGCGTTATGCGTTATGCGTTATGGGTTATCCGTTATGCGTTATCCGTTATGCGTTATGCGTTATGCGTTATGCGTTATGTGTTATGCGTTATGCGATATGCGTTATGCGTTATGCGTTATGCGTTATGCGTTATGCGTTATGCGTTATGCGTTATGCGTTATGCGTTATGCGTTATGCGATATGCGTTATGCGTTATGCGTTATGCGTTATGCGTTATGCGTTATGCGTTATGCGTTATGCGTTATGCGTTATGCGTTATGCGTTATGCGTTATGCGTTATGCGTTATGCGTTATGCGTTATGCGTTATGCGTTATGCGTTATGCGTTATGCGTTATGCGTTATGTGTTATCCGTTATGAGTTATGAGTAATGCGTGATCCGTTATGCGTTATGCGTTATGCGTTATGAGTAATGCGTGATCCGTTATGCGTTATGCGTTATGAGTAATGCTTGATCCGTTACGCGTTATGCGTTATGCGTTATGCGTTATGGGTTATGCGTTATGTGTTATGAGTTATGCGTTATGCGTTATGCGTTATGCGTTATGCGTTATGGGTTATGAGTAATGCGTGATCCGTTATGCGTTATGCTTTATGCGTTATGAGTTACGCGTAATGCGTTATGCGTTATGCGTTATGGGTTATGCGTTATGTGTTATGAGTTATGCGTTATGCGTTATGCGTTATGCGTTATGCGTTATGGGTTATGAGTAATGCGTGATCCGTTATGCGTTATGCTTTATGCGTTATGAGTTACGCGTAATGCGTTATGCGTTATGCGTTATGGGTTATGCGTTATGTGTTATGAGTTATGCGTGATGCGTTATGCGTTATGCGTTATGCGTTATGGGTTATCCGTTATGCGTTATCCGTTATGAGTTTTGCGTTATGCGTTATGCGTTATGAGTTGTGCGTTATGCGTTATGCGTTATGCGTTATGCGTTATGCGTTATGCGTTATGCGTTATGCGTTATGCGTTATGGGTTATGCGTTATGTGTTATGAGTTATGCGTTATGCGTTATGCGTTATGCGTTATGCGTTATGGGTTATGAGTAATGCGTGATCCGTTATGCGTTATGCTTTATGCGTTATGAGTTACGCGTAATGCGTTATGCGTTATGCGTTATGGGTTATGCGTTATGTGTTATGAGTTATGCGTGATGCGTTATGCGTTATGCGTTATGCGTTATGGGTTATCCGTTATGCGTTATGTGTTATGGGTTATGCGTTATGCGTTATGCGTTATGCGTTATGCGTTATGCGTTATGCGTTATGCGTTATGCGTTATGCGTTATGCGTTATGCGTTATGCGTTATGCGTTATGCGTTATGCGTTATGCGTTATGCGTTATGCGTTATGCGTTATGCGTTATGCGTTATGCGTTATGCGTTATGCGTTATGCGTTATGCGTTATGCGTTATGCGTTATGCGTTATGCGTTATGCGTTATGCGTTATGCGTTATGCGTTATGCGTTATGCGTTATGCGTTATGCGTTATGCGTTATGCGTTATGCGTTATGCGTTATGCGTTATGCGTTATGCGTTATGCGTTATGCGTTATGAGAAATGCGTGATCCGTTATGCGTTATGCGTTATGAGTAATGCATGATCCGTTATGCGTTATGCGTTATGCGTTATGCGTTATGCGTTATGCGTTATGCGTTATGAGTTATGCGTTATGCGTTATGCGTTATGCGTTATGCGTTATGCGTTATGGGTTATGCGTTATTTGTTATGCGTTATGCGTTATGCGTTATGCGTTATGCGTTATGCGTTATGCGTTATGCGTTATGCGTTATGCGTTATGCGTTATGCGTTATGCGTTATGCGTTATGCGTTATGCGTTATGCGTTATGCGTTATGCGTTATGTGTTATCCGTTATGAGTTATCCGTTATGCGTTTTGCGTTATGCGTTATGCGTTATGCGTTATGCGTTATGCGATATGCGTTATGCGTTATGCGTTATGCCTTATGCGTTATGCGATTTGCGTTATGCGTTATGCGTTATGCGTTATGCGTTATGTGTTATGGGTTATGCGTTATGCGTTATGCGTTATGCGTTATGCGTTATGCGTTATGCGTTATGCGTTATGCGTTATGCGTTATGCGTTATGCGTTATGCGTTATGCGTTATGCGTTATGCGTTATGCGTTATGCGTTATGCGTTATGCGGTATGCGTTATGCGTTATGCGTTATGGGTTATGCGTTATGCGTTATGCGTTATGCGTTATGCGTTATGCGTTATGCGTTATGCGTTATGCGTTATGCGTTATGCGTTATGCGTTATGCGTTATGCGTTATGCGTTATGCGTTATGCGTTATGCGTTATGCGTTATGCGTTATGCGTTACGCAATATGCGTTATGCGTTATGCGTTATGCGTTATGCGTTATGCGTTATGCGTTAAGTGTTATGCGTGATCCGTTATGCGTTATGCGTTATGAGTAATGCGTGATCCGTTATGCGTTATGCGTTATGCGTTATGCATTATGCGTTATGCGTTATGGGTTATGCGTTATGCGTTATGCGTTATGCGTTATGCGTTATGCGTTATGCGTTATGCGTTACGCAATATGCGTTATGCGTTATGTTGTAATGTACTGTACGTATGTATGAGTGATGAGAGAACGTAACAACTACAGCACCACGCGATAGGTATGTGCGTACACAGCAACTACGTTAGTTGCGAGCTAGCTATCACGGTTAGCACATAGGCACTCCGGCTAAGCCGAAACTGGAACGGTTATATATACTATATATATACTTACATACTAAGTTAAATAAACGTAAATAGTACTACAATTAATTATTGCATAAGAGTGATGTTTCTACTATCCCGATATATAACAATTGGCGACGAGGATTAAAGGAAATCTGATTCGTAATACACGTGCTCGGCAGGTAGGAAGGTGCCCCGAACGAAATTCCTTGACGCGTCAAGTTACGCGTCGTGTAAAGTGTCTGTAGGAAGGTGCAGCTACAAAGTGATATATATTTATGTCTACGAAAAATCAAACAACGGGGTGGATACAAAATCTAAACAAAAAGCAAATAATTCAGGAGCTGAAACAACGAGGTATTCACTACAGTGAAAGTGAACCGTATAACGATCTCAGAGAAAGATTGAGAAAGAACATTAAAAGTGCACAAAAGGCCGCTCAAGTACATGTTGAAGGTGATAAAAGTGTTTCTGGAAACAGTGAGGAAAACGTGGTCAAGTCTACTTCGCCGGAAGTAATAAAGTCAGAATCCACGTTACCGGCGGATCATCACAAAGGAAATCAACAAGACGCCATAGTGAGAACAAAACAGGACACGGACGAAGACAGCACCATGCCAGACGACAGGAAATTTCAATTTCAACTAGAGAGTGACGACTGGGAAATTTTCACGGAAAAAATGGAGTGCTATCTGTTAACTAAAAGTATAACAGAAGACAAGATGAAAGTGGCAACTCTGGTCACGCGACTAGGTAGCGACGCACATGCGCTGCTCAAGCAGTTAGTTGCCCCCGCGAAAATTACCTCAAAAAAATACGAGGAGCTGATTAAAGCCATGACTGATCAGCTAACCCCAACGCCGTCAGAAGCAATGGAACGCTGTACATTCCACACAGCCAAGCAAGACTTGAAAGAAACAGTGGTAGAATATGTCGCGAGATTAAAAAAACTTGCATTACACTGTAATTTTGAAAAACTGGATACTGCGCTAAGGGATCAAATAGTATGCGGCATAAAGGACAAGGAAACACGTGTTAAATTATTCGAAGAGAAAAACTTGACTTTTGAAAAGGCACTAGATATCGCGACAACACATGAAGCAGCTGTGTTAAACGCCGTTTCATCAAACAATGTTCTTGAAAAGAACGATTCGAAACATACAGTGTATGCCGTACATGTAAATAGCCAGCACAGACAAGGACAGCGCGGTTATATCAATACAAAACAAGGAACCGATCGTAGCGGGCCCAAGAGACAACAGCAGCGACAGCGACCAGCCGAAGGAGCTACAAGGCCTCGCGATGAACGTGGTTCAACGTGTTATTGTTGTGGTAAACCAAACCATAATAGTACCGAGTGCCGTTACCGCAACTATAACTGTAACTACTGTCAAAAAAGAGGACACCTGGAAAGAATATGCAGGAGAAAAGCAACTGTAACCCAGCAGTCCGGGAACGCCTTGAATATGATCACCGAAGGAGCTGAGATGGCGGAACCGCAGCCGGAGACATCGCATCGATCAGACTACTTCTCGATAGAGATAAGTATTGAGGGTATGAATGAATGTATACACAAAACAAATACAGTACTAAATGACGCGAATGATAAAAATAATGATGTAAAATATAATTACTCAAAAATAAATGCAAGTGATGCCACACCAATGGTTGTGGATATTACCGTAAATGATAAAAAAGTTGAGTTAGAGGTCGATACCGGAACATACGCGACAGTTGTTTCAAAAAAATTCTACGATGAGAATTTTAGCGACATCGAAATTTCAGAATCACACTCTGAATTAAGGGCATATGGTGGTCACATTTTAAAGCCAATTGGCAAACTAAATAATTTAAACGTCAAATTTAATGGCATAACTCGCGTTTTGAATTGTTTCGTGTTACCAGGCTCAGGACCAGCTTTAATAGGACGCTGGTGGCTTCACCAATTTGGGTTTTGGCCTTTAGTGTTCCCCGGTATAAATAAAACTGAAGTAAAAAAAATCGAAGGGTTTGACTTGAGTAATTATATTATAAAAAAATACAACAAATTGTTTAGTGACACTCCGGGGCTGTACAGCAAAAGTAAAATGAAAATTCACCTGAAAGAAAATGCGCGACCCGTTGCACTAAAATGCAGGCACGTGCCGTACGCGTTAAAACCGCTCGTTGAAAAAGAAATTGAGCGACTGTTAAAATTAGGTCATCTGGTACCGGTAGACGTGAGCGAATGGGCCACGCCAATTGTTCCTACGTTAAAAGGAAACGGAAATGTACGGTTATGTGGTGATTTCAAAGTTACACTAAATCCATACATTGTTACAGACAAGTACCCGCTCCATACTATCGATGAAATTTTCGCGGTATTACAGGGGGGAGAGAGATTTACCGAATTGGACATGACTCACCAATATATGCAATTTCCGGTAGATGAAAGCTGTACGCATTTACTTACAATAGTCACACATAAAGGACTCTTTCGGTACACAAAAGTCCCAGAAGGTGTCTCGCCCGCACCAGCAGATGTACAACGGAAAATGGATGAATGTTTACGCGGAATTGACTGTACAATCGCGTTTTTAGACAATATTTATGTAACCGGACGCACGAAAGAAGAACATATAAAAAATTTGGAAAAAGTGTGTACGCGATTGCAAGAATGTAACTTACGATTGAACCTAGCGAAATGCAAATTTATGCAAAACAGGATCGAGGTCCTAGGGTTTATCATTGATAAAAATGGATTGCATAAATCTGCATCGAAAATTAATGCGATGGTAAATGCGCCACAGCCGAAAAGCAACAAAGAGTTATCATCATTTTTAGGTTTAGTAAATTTCTACGCGAGGTTTCTAAAAGACCGTTCATCGAAAATGAAACCGTTATATGACTTGCTTAACAAAGAGAAATTTGAATGGAGTAACAAATGTCAACAAGCGTTTAATTGGGTTAAAAATGAATTAATCTCACCGAAACCCAAAGAGGAAATTGTATTGGCCACTGATGCATCGGATTACGGATTATCAGCCATATTATCACATAAATATAAAGATGGAACAGAAAAACCTATAGCTTACGCGTCAAAGAAAATACCAGGTAAGGAACTAAAACGTTCAATTATAGATAAAGAAGCAATGGCAATCGTGTTTGGGTTCAAGAAGTTCTATCAATATGTTTTCGGAAAGGAAATAACCTTGCGTACAGACAACAAACCACTACAATTAATCCTCGGACCTAGAAAGGGTATTCCGGTAACGGCAGATAATAGGCTGCAAAGATACGCCTATTACCTGTCCGGGTTCAAATATAAAATAGAACACGTAAAATCAGAAGAAAATGCGAACTGCGATGCACTCTCGCGACTTCCTATTGAAGACGACACAGATTTATCGGATATATATGAGACAGAATGCTCTCATATTTACCATTTTGAGGAAGGAACAACCGCGTTCGATAGCAAAACGTTAGAAAAAGAAAGTAAAAGAGATAAAACGATCGGTGATGTCATACGATATGTCACAGGGAACTGGCCTAATTATGATGAATTATCGTGTGATAAGAAACTGTATTTTAAAAAACGGTTTGAATTAACAGTTGAACAGGGTTGTCTTTTTTGGGGAATACGTGCGTGCATCCCAGAGAGCATGCAACCGACAATACTACGCGAATTACATACGACACATTTTGGTATCGTTAAAATGAAAATGTTTGCGCGATCATACGTGTGGTGGCCAGGCATCGACGCTGCAATCGAAAATGTTGTTAACGCGTGTAAGATTTGCCTGATAGAGCGAAAAAAACCACTAAAAACTCCATTAACCACATGGCCGTGGCCAAACAAGGTATGGGGTCGTATACACTGCGATTATGCAGGCCCATTTTATGGTGATAAATACCTAATAATAGTCGACGCGCACAGCAAGTGGCCGGAAATCATTAATTGTAAAAACAATACTAAGGCGGAAAAGCTCATTAGCCAATTTAAGGTTTTGTTTACGCGATTCGGACTTCCCTTGCATTGCGTCACTGACGGAGGACCGCAATTCCGCAGCGATGAATTTGGAAATTTTCTAAAGCAAAATGGAATATCTCACACATTTTCACCACCGTACCACCCAGCCACTAACGGTGCAGCGGAAAATTTTATACAAACTTTTAAAGATAAAGTAGGAAAAATAGTAAAAGGGGGAGAGACTGTGGAAAATGCAGTAAATATGTTTTTATATGACTATCGAAATTTTCCACACTGTACAACCGGAAGAAGCCCAGCGAGGTTGATGTATAATCGCGACCTACGAACTCGTTTTGATCGTTTAAAACCCAGTGTGTCAGAGACGGTAGAAAGACATCAGCGAGCGCAAATAGTCTCAAGACGGGGTAACCGGAAAACCGATGTAAGCGTTGGCGATGAAGTCATGATAGATGCACACGGTGTGGGAGATGAAAAGCGAATGGCAGGCGAAATTGTAAGACAGACCTCGCCGTCCACTTTCGTTGTAAAAACCGATTCAGGTAACCTCCAAAAGAGACACATTGATCAAGTGATCAAACCGATTTTGCGGCGCTCTCCGCGACTGAACCAAAATAAACAGCGGGAGAGTTGTAATGTACTGTACGTATGTATGAGTGATGAGAGAACGTAACAACTACAGCACCACGCGATAGGTATGTGCGTACACAGCAACTACGTTAGTTGCGAGCTAGCTATCACGGTTAGCACATAGGCACTCCGGCTAAGCCGAAACTGTAACGGTTATATATACTATATATATACTTACATACTAAGTTAAATAAACGTAAATAGTACTACAATTAATTATTGCATAAGAGTGATGTTTCTACTATCCCGATATATAACAGGTTATGCGTTATGTGTTATGCGTTATGCGTTATGCGTTATACGTTATGCGTTATGCGTTATGAGTAATGCGTGACCCGTTATGCGTTATGCTTTATGCGTTATGAGTTACGCGTAATGCGTTATGCGCTATGGGTCATGCGTTAAGCGTTATGCGTTATGCGTTATGCGTTATGGGTTATGCGTTATGTGTTATGCGTTATGCGTTATGCATTATGCGTTATGCGTTATGGGTTATCCGTTATGCGTTATCCGTTATGCGTTATGCGTTATGCGTTATGCGTTATGCGTTATGTGTTATGCGTTGTGCGTTATCCGCTATGCGTTATGCGTTTTGCGTTATGCGTTATGCGTTATGCGTTGTGCGTTATGCGTTATGCGTTATAGGTTATGCGTTATGTGTCATGCGTTATGCGTTATGCGTTATGCGTTATGCGGTATGCATTATGCGTTATGCGTTATGCTTTATGCGTTATGCGTTATGCGTTATGCGTTATGCGTTATGCGTTATGCGTTATGCGTTATGCGTTATGCGTTATGGGTTATGCGTTATGCGTTATGCGTTATGC
>CAKAJA020001009.1:0-18581 GCA_916610235.2 Lasioglossum morio
ATTCGTAGATCCACCGATTCAAAGATTCATAAATTCAATATTTTACGATAGCTCAAAGATTTATAAATTTAATCATACTAGCATTCAAACGATCTAAGATTCAGGCGCTCCATAAATGTTCAAACTTTCACAGATCCAAATATTGGAACACGATATGAACATTCAAAGATTCAACGCCTTAAAGATTCGTAGATCCACCGATTCAAAGATTCATAAATTCAATATTTTACGATAGCTCAAAGATTTATAAATTTAATCATACTAGCATTCAAACGTTCTAAGATTCAGGCACTCCATAAATGTTCAAACTTTCACAGATCCAAATATTGGAACACGATATGAACATTCAAAGATTCAACGCCTTAAAGATTCGTAGATCTACCAATTCAAAGATTTATAAATTCAATATTTTACGAAAACTCAAAGATTTATGAATTTAATCATACAAGCATTTAAACGTTCTAAGATTCAGGCATTCCATAAATGTTCAAACTTTTACAGATCCAAATATTCGAACATTCTGAAAATGTCAACCTTTAAAGACTGAAACATTGAAACATTCCAAAATTCAAACTTTGAAAGACTCAAATATTCGAACATCTCGATTCAAACGCTTCGAAATTCCAAAATAATAATTCAGGGGTTCAAGCGTAAGAAATGTTAAATATTCTGATATTTGAAGACAGTTTTATATAATGAAGACTAGTAGTAGGGTAATTCAGGAAGTTGTAATATTTTGAATATTTCGGGATTCGATATTCGGCAACTGGCAATCATTCGTTCGAATATCGACCCGGCGATTTTCGTATCTGGCACGAAACATTAGTGCTGGCGGACTACTTGCCGAAATTGCCCCATGAGCGGGATCGTTAGAAGTACAATAGGCCCAGAGCAAACTACTGGTTCTCGACTTCTCGATGGAGCCTCGGCACGGTGCAGGTTGCAGGTAGACCCTCGAGGGTCCAGGTATCTGGAAAACGATCTTGAACACACACCGTGTAACCGAGCCGTGGAAAGTTAGGTCGGGACCTCGCGCATCATGGGTACAGGTGCATAAGGTGGACGATGAAAAAACCACTCGAAATCCCCTAATCCCAGAGAAAGAGCAGGTCTCTTTGGTAGCCAAGGGAAAAAACGTTCCAGGGGCGTGGTCGACCCTTTTAGCAGGTTGATTTTTCGAATTAGGGGCTGGCTTTCGGTTCCATTCGAAGAACGGAATTTTTTCCCTCGCGTTTCAGATATCCCGACTTCTTCCATGATGCTTTTTTTTCTCTCCATCCGAACACGTTCCCAATCAAAGTTTCTTTATGTATAAACAGGAAAAACTAGTACCTCTGAGATTGATCCAATATCTTCATTAATTATTGCTCGCGGACAAGTATCGTTAATCATCATCCACATGCGGAAATTCTTTCGTCGTGTGTTTGCTTCCTTCGTGGCTCTTAAAAAAGCTGTTTTTTACTCGATCCTGATACGACGTTCAATTAACCTTTCGCTAACGTCGAACAAAAAATCCGACTAGCAATTACTCAAGTAATTACTCGCGAGCTTGCGCGTTCAGGGAAATATGTTTATGAAGAGTAGCGATGGTCGAAGTAAAAACGTTATCGAATGAAATACCATTTAGGTAAGATAGTCAGTCGATTCTGATACGGAGAAAGATGACTAGAAAATAATCAACTTTTTATTCAGTTTACGGTAAAACTACGAGAGTCGTCAAAATGATGAGTTACAAAATTAATTAGGTTATTCAAATTGGAAAGATGCATTTATAGGGATTATTCAGGGGAGGGTTTAATCACCCTTATAAATTCAGAACATTTTTGTGGCAGTGTATTGTCATCTTCACTGGTAAAAATATAAGTTAAAGTTCTTTAAAATTTAATATTAATATTCTTCTAAAATATCATCATACTATACGCGTTTAATATTTTATACTGCACTTTTATTCGTATCGATAAAAACGTTATTATACGGTATTGGTAAATAGTGTTAACTAAACCTGCCAAGACCGGTCAAACTGTCCAGTTCCAGGTTTATTATTTTACAATTATTGAAATAATAAAAATTATTTTATAAGATTCGATTGTAGAAATATCTTTAGTAGATCACTTATTATAATAGGGGTAGCAGAAGTCTAAATAAAATCAATAATCATTTTTATAAGGGAACATGTACCAGTTACTTTTAAGATTCGGTAGGTTTAGCGTCAATAAATATTTTCTGCAATAGGTAATACAGTAAATCTATAGACTTCGTAATATTTCCATTTCAAACTCGAACGTTCCGCACGCAACGGCATTCTTGCACTTTTCCGAAAGTAATTGGAAACAGTCGGTGTTAATGGTCCGCGGATCTAGCGTTAAGTATGAAAGTGTTTGAGCATCGGTGCCACTTGGAGGCGCCAGGAGGCGAGCACCATGGGCGGGAAAATCGTCGCCGCGAATTATTTATTAGCCGACAGGACCGTAAACACAGGCCCGTTGTTTAACGTCCAATGTACCGGTGCGTTTGGTACTACGCTGATGCGGTGCCGCCCACGCGGTGCACGCATGCAACGCGTGCACACGCGAGTTTGCTCGGTGCAACTCCTTTAACGGGGAAATTAGTTACGAGCCCGTGAGACTCGCGTACGAACGATTCCGCTACCCCCTGATTACGTCAACCTCCTCCCGTGGCTCTGTGTACTGCGATTTTTCTCGCGCGTTAATCGACACGCCGCGGCGGACATTTTATGCGTTGTTTATGGTCGTCGGGATCACAGTTTGCGGAAACGTCGGCGGCATCTTTTTGCACGTTGTTGGATAATTGAATACTGTATCCGGCGAGCTTTATGATCCTTGGGGGTGTAAACGGACGTAAAGCGTGGGGAGAACAATTAAACTTACGTTCTTCGCTGGCTGAACAGAGATGTGGACGGTGATAGCGTTGTCAGCGTTAAGTATTTTTCCTCTTAAACGCCCCGCTCCGAGTAATTAATCGCGGAGATACGAATCGATTTCTTCGGAAACGTTTTACCGAAGATTCAATTATTTCCAAAATCAAACATTCCGATATTCAATGCTTTAAAGATTCAATGGTTCCAACATTTAAATGCAAACATTTAATAATTTAAATATTCGAAAATTCAAAGATTCAGAGGTTCGAGCATTCTCAAATTAAAGCATTCCGAAATTCAATGCTTTAAAGACTCAATGGTTCCAACATTTAAATACAAAATAATTTTAATATTCGGAAATTCTAAGATTCGAAGGTTCGAGCATTTCCAAATTCAAGCATTCCGAAATTCAATGCTTTGAGATTCAATGGTTCCAACATTTAAATACAAACTAATTAAATAAAAAATAATTTGAATACTCGAAAATTCTAAGATTCAGAGGTTCGAACATTCCAAAATTCGAACAGAAAAAGCTCGAAAGGGTTAATGGGGACGTTGTTGGACGGCGCACAATGTGCCGAACCGATGAATTCTGTGTAAAAATCAAAGAACTTTCAATAGAAATGAGATAGAGCGATGAAATTTTTTTTAATTAAAGCTGAAACTTTACAGAATATAAAAATAAAAATTAAAAATAATTTTTTAACAATAATTCGATGTGTGGGAGATCCGGAGGTCGTAGACAAGTTTTGAGACCAGATTTGAAATCAGCGTGACAAAATCTACGAGAAATGATGTATAGCATGTTCGAAAAAAAAAATTTCCGTGCGTGGTATTGGAAGAAACATAATTTTCTTGAGATTGTGCAAATTTAACGAATTTTTTCAAGATTAAAAAACGATAATACCACAATCTTTATAATTATTTCATATTCTGCGAAGTTTCTGCATTAATTTAAAAAAAAATTTCATCGCTCTATCTCATTTCTATCGATAGTTCTTTGATTTTGACACAGACTTCATTGGTTTGTCCCATAGTGCGGCGGGGGTGAACAGAGGGGTTGTGCTGCACCGTTTAAACGAAATCAATTACGCGCGGCGACAGGCCTGCCGGCGTAATCCGTTGGTTGTTACACGGCCGATGCCATGCGACGCGTCGGCGGCCTCAACGGGGTGCCCGCGTCCAATCGGCTTCCAGGTATTGCGAAACGCCGTTGGCATCCAATCAGCCCCGGTAGATCGTACCTCTAAGCCGTTGTCATTACGTTGAATTAGTCTTCGGGGGTTTCGTAGGCCGCGGCTCGACCGTCGGCTATCCATAATCCATCCGTCCACGGCTGAATCGCATCGTCATCCTTCGATATTATCATAGCAGTCTTTCGACCCGTCCCACCAACGAGAAAAACCTTTAATTGATCCCTGAATTAACTTCACTCTCCCCTAACACCTTTCTATGCCGTATCATTGCCCATAAGTCACGCGAAATCGGAACAACTAATTTTCAACTTTGACTTTTCATTCAGACAATTGTATTTCGCTCCAATCTTCCAAGAGAAACATATTTTTGAGGAAGATATCAATTAAGGCGATGGGAATAGACACAGCGCCTACATAGATTGATCTGCGATTTTTCGAGCCATTTCTGTTCGTGTTTTGATACCGGTCATTTAACCCTTTGCACTCTGAGCTCTTCTACTTCGAAAATTAAACATGTCTTCCTATCTAGAATAATTCCATTCTATATGTATGTATGTATAACTTTATTGGTTCCCCTTAGGGTTACAATCATTTTTTTTAAACCTTACTCCGCCTTTATCTTCATTTTCAAAACTTCTTAGCCTAAGCTTATTCGAACTTAGAAACTACCTTATGCCTATGTTTATGCCTAATAGATAGATAAATCGATAGATAGATAGTGAGAGAGAGAGAGAGAGAGAGAGAGAGAGAGCGAGAGAGAGAGAGAGAGAGAGCGAGAGAGAGAGAGAGAGAGAGAGAGAGAGAGAGAGAGAGAAGAAACCTATTTACAATAGACGCTATTTACCTTTACATGATTACGATTTTTATAAAATTATATAGAAATTTACAAATTTGGAACCTCCTCGGATTTTTTTTATTTTTTGGATATGAAATTAATGGAATACCTCATACAATATTGAAATGTTTAATAATTCGTTAGATCCCAACATATTTAATAATGTAAACGATATTTTGAATTATAGTACAGCAATTTTTAGCAGTGACTCAGAGTCACCACTCGAGTGGTAAGGGTTAATGTTTTCACTAAAGATTGACGTATTATCTATTATCTTTATCTATATAAATAAAAATCAAATGCTGTTCGTTGGTAAGCACACCACTTGAGAACGGCTGGACCGATTTGGCTAATTTTTGTTGTTAAATGTTCGTAATAGTCCGAATAAAGTTTCAGGGAAAGAAATATTGGAAAAATTGCCCGGAAAAATGGAAAATTCGGGAAAAGCTAAAAGTATTTTTGAATCATATGTCAATACAACAAAAAGACGAACGTCACAGCTGTTAATCAATATTTCAATAGAAATTTATTTACATTATTGACAAATTTATAGAAATTGTCGGGTCAGCTAGTCATAATATGTTTTGTTACACCATCGATTAAAAAACAGCCAGTTTGTACATAGCCAGTTTTTACGTGACACACTCTGTCTTGTGCTGCCAATAGATTCTCCAGACTTGAATTTACTATAAAATTATACATTTCGAACGTATTCAAGTGAACATGTCAGCCGTGTGTCACACGTGGACAAAATAAATATTCATATCCTAAGAGACGCTACAGAAAATTGACGTTATAGATCCTAAACGTATTTCGGAACATCTCGAGAAGATTTCTCGAAGCAGCCTGTATCGCGCGTCTCCCTAACACGTTCCACCATCAAAGTAGAATAAATTAAAGTCTCGAAGTGGGTCGGGCGCGCAGAAACAGAATAAATCGCACACGTACCGCCAACAATGTAGCAAGACGATTTTCGAGCGGAGTACAAGGAAGCGACGGCGTACGCAAAGAGCGAGGAGTTCCCTGAAACACTAAATTGCTCCTAATTTCACGGTCGAAAGCGAGGCGTCTCGCAAAAAAAACCGCTCGTTAGGTGATTACTAGCCTGTCGACGAAAGAATACACACAGCGATCAAGATGTAAACGGGAAGAACTTACTGTCAGCCGATAGTTTATCCTAGCACCCGACCTGATTATCTCTTTCTCTCGGAAAAAAAGAAAGTAAGCGAAAAAGAGAGAAGACCGTGTCCGGAGAAGGCTAAACGATTCGGTGGAAAGCCGGTGACGTATTCCGGCATTCTTCTCACGAGTGCGCGACGGTCGTTTAAGGATCCGTCGAAAATTCTGTGTTACTCGCGGAGCGATTCTTTTGTCGGCTCGGCTCGGTTTAATCGGCGGTTGTCGCATTCTTGGTTACCGGAAACGCCGTCGCCGGGGCCCCTTTCCCTTTTTCTTCCGAGTGGTAATGGCGGGCCGTGCCGCGCGGTCCCACACGCATAATTATCGCCGACAAACCAGAAGATCCTTATCGGCAGCCAGCGTCATAATTATCACCGTGCCGGTGGTCACTTACGCGTTACACGGCCACGCACATACCTCGCATTGCTTCGCTCGAATTCCGTGGCTGACTGCCACCGACAGATGCACGTAACTCGTAAAGCTGCCCCCGTACAGAAAAAAAGAAACAAACGAAACGGAAAAAAACTATAGGGGGGCCCATGGAGGAAGGGAGAAGGCATCCGATTCCCGTTGCAACTCGGGACCGATCGCGATCAGGAATCGACCGGAGACCGACAAAAATCATCGACTCGGTATTTCGGCCCGCCGATAAACACTCGCCGCGGACCCCGTCTGACCATAATCGTTTTAATCTACTTGACGCGTTCCCGGCTCAACGCATGACTGCCCGCTGCTGCCTGCCTGCCTGCCTGCCTCTCAGCCTATACGTTTCTTTTTCGCGATCTCCACGGAATTGTTACTACATTCCACCGACGAGAACACTCGAGACCAAGGTGCCTGGAAAATAGGAATGCGAGCGGATTGGGATGGGGTCTCTAGCTCGATGTGTGGTTTAATGAATTAGCTACCGATAAACTACCAACCCAAGAATGGCAGATCTTTCTTACAGAATTGACTACGCGTGGAACCGTTCATTGATTTATCTATCAATTTGTTTTTAAAACATTTTTTATCACGTTTCAGTATTAACTTAATTGTTACTACTTTGTAGTTTGGATCGAAAGAGATCAAGATACTGCTGTCGAAGGGTTAATCAGGAACGAAAGAGGTATGAAACTGTCCTGCAGGTTTTATTTGTAACATGGAACATTTTTGAAAAGTTTTAGTTTGAATGGAAGCTTCAAGAACTATATTTCATAACAGATTAAAAGTTCTCGACCAATGTAGAAATATGAAACAGATTGTTGAGTAGATACGTGTGTAGATGGTTCACATTTCGAAGCTTGTTTGTGCTTCATTCATAATGTTTCGTTTGAAATATCATTTTCAGTTCGTCTGTGTTTGAACTCCTGAATTTGTGAAAATTGTACATACATGCGCCATCAGTAGTCTGATTCCCATCAAGTTAAACTGAACTGGGTGAGAATCTTACAAATACCGTCTTTACCGACAGTGCGATGAAATAGGGGAATTTTACCAGAGGGCAATGTCATCTCCTTTTAGGGGATGCTCTCCCCTTGTCAATATAAATTATATTCTATCTCTTTATCATTCCATGCAGTGAAATACTGTAACCTGGATTAGTTATGTTTACACTGTAGACTATAAATATATTTGACAACATCAGCAACCCCTGAAAATTTTATATTGCAATCACACTTTCAATCAATTTGTTGTATAAACTTTTACGAAACTCTAACTGACAAGTTTAATTATTCAACCATTAAAACACTGAAATAAGTATACGCGGACACAAAAAAAAGTGAAAATCCTAAGGGGTGAGTTACCCTTGCGCCGGCAACTCCGCCGATAGATGTCGCCAACCTGCAGTCTAGTAACTTCCTCGTCCTAGTAAAATCGATGCCCGACGGATTGCAGATTCCTTTCCTACCAGTAGATGATAAAACACTTTATAAGAAATTCACGCACTATTAAATCTACATAAATTCTCAACAAATACCCCACTTCTAATTCTCAAACACTTCTGTTTCAAAACAGAAAATTAAATCATTCGATAAAAGAAAATAGAATTCTGTGCTGCTGTTCAAATTTTCAAGTTCAGAAAAGTTCGATGTTATCGAAAAAATTGTTAAATAATCAATTCATACTAGCATTTTCATCGATATACCCGTGGTTCGTTGGAAAATCTGAGAAGAAGTATCAACCGTGATGCAAAATGCTTGCCATTAGATGGCAGCAGAGTGTCCGTCCGCGTTGAAACGTTGGTTGAGGAGCTGCTGGAGTCTCGGTGCGGTGAGCCATGTTCCCCGGAAAAGCAGTGGAAAATCGTCTGGGGATGCCGTGGAAAGTGGGCGGAGCTTCGGCGCGTGGAACGGTCTCGGAAGAAGTGGGAAAAAGGCAGCGTGGCTCGGCGCCTGCTCAGTTTTTTCCCCGGCGATCGTTGCCTCTCGCTTCTGCGCACGGCTAGGCGGGGTTTGAAAAAAGATTTTGCAGCCGGCGAGGGGTAGGGTGGAGTCAGGAACCCGCGAAATTCCGGAATTCTGTCCCTGAGCGGGGGTGGAAGACGAGACGCGATACGGGAAGGGATGAAGGGGAAAATACGTGTGCGATCGGTGTGCGTTCGCGGCTAAGACTCGGGTGGGAGGCACAGGGAAAGTGGCGAAGGGGAAACTGGCAGCTTCGGGCGAACCGATCGAGCTCGACAACAGTCAGTTCAACGCGTGGCAACCCTCTCTTGAGACACTGTCCTGTCCGAGCGATCTCTGTATCCGTTCGTCCCGGAGATCGGTGATTCCCGCGACGTTCTCTAACTGAGAGGAGGACCAAGAGATACGTGTCCGCGAGGTTCACAGTGATCACAGTGTTCGCGTTGGTCTGGGTCAGGCCGTTCGGAAGATCGTGACGATAGTATCGTGATCGGACGGCGGAGAGTCTAAGTTGGAAGAGCGGTTCAAAGTCCCCTGGTTCGTATAATTCTATCTGTCACGCACCTCTCGATGTGCCCCGCGAGAGGTCGAGAAGAGGGTAGGTGTCTCTCTCTCTCTCTCTCTGTTAGGTGTCTCTGTAGCGAACGTGGGATCACGTGGCCAAGTGGTAGGAAGCTAGTGACCGATTAACGACTCGCGCGATCCTCTAGACCAGATAGGTGAGATCTGGGTTAGATATCTTAGTCGTGCGCTGCGTTTGATTTGAAACTGTCTTCTCGAATCGACGACGCTTCGCAAGGAAGACAAGGACACCGGATCTTCGTGCACAGCTGAACTAGTGATCAGATTCGCGGCAATATCGTGAAGCTTTTCTAAAGACCTTATCGCCCATCCGCTCTCCCCGGAACGAACCGTAATCAATCCTCTGGGAGTGAGTAACGCTCGTCGTTGTTAGATACGAATATGTAAATAAAACCTCGATGAACTTTCTGCATCGGCGATAGCGCGACACGATAAGGCGACGACGACGACCTTGTTCGTTCTCTGCCTGTCGCGTTGCTCGTGCCGTTCATCTGGCTCGCTGTGAAAGTGTTCGAAAAAGTCCCGGGGCCGGATAAAAATCCTCTCGCAGCTCCCGATACCAGACCATACTCGCAGCATGGAGAGCGCGTGACGTGTGCTGGCGGTGTTACGGTCCGCCGTCCCCCACCCCCGGCGCTTGTTTCACAAACATCCCCGCCGAAGTGGCCACTACCCCCACGCGGGGGCTCCGGCGTAGAGCTTATCGAGACGAGGACGGGTCTATGGGCGAGCACGCAGGCCCGAGCGCAACGGAGCACGTGCCGCGCCGGTGGGGGTGGAGGAGGAGCGATAGCGACGGAGGGGAAGGTGGGAGAACGCTGCGAGGGGAACCGAACTCACCCCCGCAGTTATCACTCCCCTTCCACCAACCAGTGCGACGCGTCCTCTCCCATACAGCGGCGCCGACGACGGGATCTTTGTTGCCCGCCACGCTCGAGCGGCGTCCCGCCGGAACGTTTGGATGCTGGTGCCGCCCAGCGGCGACCGCGGGAACCTCTGCGAGCCTGTGGTGGGGGTAGCGAGTCGTTGGTGGAGGTAGAGTAGCCGGATGGTGGGGGTAGAGCATAAAAGATCTGGTGGGGTGAATGCAGAGAACGGAGCGAGTAGCAGGACGGGGGCACGCTGGCCTCAGGACGCGCAGAACGTCAGAGTGGGTCGAAAAAGACGGGTGTCTCCTGCTCTCTTTCTCTCCCCCTACCTCGTTCTCTCTCTCTCGCTCTCTCTTTCTCACTGTTTTACTAGCTAGCTGGCTACTCTCTCTCTCTCTCTCTCTCTCTCGCTCTCTCTTTTTCGCCGGCCCTCTCTCTTTCTTCGTTTCTTTCGATCGCTAGTGTTTCTCTCTTGCTCTTGTTCACTCCTCGCGGCGAGGCATAGAGAATGAGAGAGAGAGAGAGAGAGAGAGAGAGGCCGATGGCGGGGTGAGAGTCGGCTTACTACGCGGTGAAACGCTTCCACGGCGTTCAGTCGTCAGCGATCAGACCGCCGGGCAGTGTGAACCTTCCTGGGCAGTCTCTCTTCATCCAGTCCTCCTCTGCTGCTTTCCTCTTGGACACCGCGCACCGATAACCGCTTCGAAAAGCCGGAGGATCGGTTTCGCGATGGATTTACCCGAGCTTCCGGTAGTCGAGGCTAGCCTTGCGACTCTCGGCTGCCACCGAGAACCATTCGCTTTCCACCGGAACGTTCTGGTGAAACATCGTTCGGAATCCTCATGCTCGTACTTCTACGGGAAAACACTTTGAACCTCTCTTGATGTTCGAACTTCCGGGGGTTCGGTGCGATCGGCGACGACTCGGGCTCCCAGGAAACTCGAGCGTCGCTGACAGATAGTAACAGATGTTCGGGAAAATCCACGACAAACGATAGTCGTCGATTAATACCTCGCGAAGAAATCGGCAGCCTCGGATTTCACCCTCATCACCCGAAGACGAACTCTGAGCTGATTTGAAATGCCTCCGGCTCTTCGGATCTCTCTTATCGAGTCGTTGCAGTGACGTCAACTCAGTGAAGACGCAAGGACGTTCGAATGGTTTGTGCGATACCGTGTAGAGCCACGTGGTGCTCCGAATCGTGTGAATCTCGCTCGATCCCCGGAGAAGGCCGCTCGATGATCGGCAAGTAGCCCTGAAGTCGACGGTGTTAACCGCTTCAAGATAGTATACCTTTGCCAGGTATGTGGTGCCGTTTTTTTATTGGATCGTTATGCAACGACGAGCTAAGATATACCGGTCTCCTATATCGGCGAACTGAATAAATTTTTTGCACTGAGTGCGGGCTAGTGTAAAAAGAGAAACGTAAACGAGAAAGAATAATGTGTGATAAATAAGTGGGCAGAAAAACGCGAGCGACAGAGAACGACTGTCGCGCTGTGTCGCTACATCTCGACGACATCGACAGATCATCGGTTTTCGAAAGTGAGGTAAGAGACACTGCTTTAATAAACTTGACGAAAATCTCCCTCGCATCTCCTTCGCGGTTCATCCACTTATTCCGATCTTTTCAAACGACCTCGAGTACTCGTTTCGCTTGGCCGATATCTGGTTTATGCGAACATGGCAGGTCTAGGTGTCTTCGGGTAGCAGATTCCAAACGGATTCGTCGGATCAGGACAAATTTGTCTGGCCAAACAAGTCTCGGATTTCGATGACACTCCCGAGCAAACAGTTTTCCCAAGTGGAAACAGATCCACCTGTTAGGCAAACGGGCTGACCGCAAATCTTCGTCCGAAACTGCGGCTCGAGAAGAGTCCACCTGTAGCGCGAACTGTGTTCTCGCGTGTCCCGAAAAATTTGCCCGCATCGAACAAAAAGCGGAGCACGTGTTCCCGTGGTTCCGGTAACTGCGCCCTCCGATATTCGGTCGCATTGTATCCTCGAAATAGCGATGCTCCTTCTAATCCTCCGCTCGCTGGATCCTCCAGTCAAGTGCTCCATTCAGCACATCAAGGGAAACCGTCTCAGGACACGTGCGACTACCTGTCCGAAAATCCCATCGTTCGATTTTCTCGCTACACCCGAGAGATTCCTCCACCTTTCAGTCGCGATAGAAGCGTTCGTGATAAAGTTGATGTCGAGAGAACTATCAGGACTGCTATTAATCACACGCGATCAAGTTGTTAGAGCCGGATATCTCCGGCAATACTTTACCAAGTCCCCGTCACTCTCGCATAACCGTCGTATTTTTCTCCACCGTCAAGCCGAAACGTCATCCTTCGTAATTCATCGGCGAAGCGTTTCGAAACTGCTATTGCGTAGAGTTTCGAAACAGCTTGATCGGCACAAGTCGTTTTGAAATGTAATTTTTCGATGGAACGAACGCAATTCTGGAGAAACCTCGAACCGATTGAAATGCGAATCCGCTTCGTTTCTCCGGCGAGAAACTCCGCGCGCAGTTAATTGACCGAGACCCGTGATATACAATGTATGTTAGTTTGCACATCTTTTCCGTTCGGTTTTAGTTTCAGTGGAATTTGGTTTCACTGAAACGCTCGGAATAAGAAACGCTGTAACGCGATTGTCGATGGTCTTGCACGAAAGATCTGCCGTCGGACGCTAAACGGGACTTCGTCTGCGTCATTCGGAATGATTTCGCGATGGTGATCTATCGTACAGTTAGTCGGTGGAAAAATTGAAATTTTTGCGAAATGATCGACAGTGCTTTGATTAAATAGTTGACGGTTATGAACCGTTAGAAATTATATCGGAGTTTAAATTGTTTGTGTAGTTTCTAAAAATGATATATGAAATATTATTTTATACTGTTCAGTATATCTTTTTTATTGTTTCATGATGTGCTCCACAATGTACAATATTGTGTGTTCGTAGTGTTTTCACATTTTCGGCGCAGAATGTTGAAAGAAGTTCAATAATTATTCAGTGACAGATTTATTCAGAAACAGTGTCGCCGTTTCAAATTTTACGGAAATAATGATAGATACTCAAAATTTCGTATTTTACACGTTCCTCGTTCGCGGCAAGTTGAGAAATAAGACTTGTTTCCACAAAATTGATTTGTACATAGAAAAATCACCTTTCTTCGACAAACTGTAATATACCAGATGTTGTAATCTTTTTAGTATGCTTCTGAAATAATGATAGCGAATCAATATGTGGTGTTTTAAACAATTACCTGTGTCGACTCAAGAAATAAGACTTATTTACATAAAATGAATTTACAGTTAGAAAAATCCGATGAAAATTTAAATTCAAAATATTAGATACTGTTCTCTGATCGTCGATATTCTCCTTCCAACACTATCGCATTTCTAAGTGCAGTAGAATGCCTTAATTTTAGAAATCGGTCCCACGAGAAATCCAAGTTCTGTAAAAAACCGCTCGGAGAGTGAAATAATTTAATAAAACGCTTCGTTATCCAAAATGAACCAGTGTTATCTTAAGGTTTCGAGTCATCGTCAAGATCGGTAGGATCGGAAACAGTTTTCTCTGGCTACCGGGTAGAGTCGTCGTCAGACATAAAGGGTTGAGTCGTCTCGCAGACGTTCCGCGGGCCCGGTTAGAAAGTCCGGGGACTTAAACACTTAATCCGGTGTCACCGGTCGTATCAGATATCGGTTTGCGAATGAAATCGATGCGATCGATTGGTCGCTGGTCCCGTGAGTAATGTGTCTTGACGAAAATAAAGGCTCCCCGGCAGCCGAAGACAATCGTGCCACGATTCCCGTACAAGCTGCGGTTCGATAGATACCCCTGGCGGCCGAAGGGGCCTTCTCGGGGCCTTATAGGGGCCATTATCCGATCGTGGAATTCGAGATCTGGCCCTTTCAGCCGCGCGTCAAATTATCCCTGAGCACAATGCGCCCGTTGATTGATATCTTCAGTCGTTGCTGTTGTAACGTGGCCTGGTCCGCGTTCGTTCGCCTCCTTTTTCCCTCTTTCTCCTTTTCTTCTGCTCTCTCTCTCTTCTCTCTCTCTCTCTCTCTCTCTCTGATGCATCTTTCGCTCCCTTTGGTCTGTCCTGCTCCTCGGCCAACAGCCTTCTTGTTGCTCGTTTTTCTTCTTCCTTTTGGGCCGTCCCGTGCAGCGGCCTCGTACAAAGCGAGTGCCAAATATTTCTAGTCCGTGAATCCACTCGGCGTTTCTACTTGATTTATTCTAAACCTCTGACTTTCTTTGCCCTCTCCTCTCTCGTTGTCTCTCCAAAAATCGACTTGCGAAATCTACCAATCACCTCCAGCGATAATTTCGCTCGAACTTCCGATCCTGAAGAGTCAACTTCCTTCTGGACCTCGAAGAGCCTTTGACTTTTGAGTAGTACTCCAAATTTTCAATAGACTTATAGCTAAATGGTCTTTTAGAACCAGACTAGAACATCTTTTAGAACCAGACTAGAAGAAGTACAATAGTAATTTATGTAAATGGTTTCTTACTGTTCGAAAAATTTTCTCGATCCTGCGAAAGCATAAAAATTCACAGCCAAGAGACGATAGTCTCGCAGGCAATAAAATTAAAGAGAGGGAGTTGCGTCGAAATAAAATTTTGCAGAAATAATTTTCTTCCGAGTATTTTATACAAGATGACCTCAGAAACACTTTTCAGAAGTGCAACGAATTCAACGAAGAAACGTGAAGATACTTGATTTTTGTGAAACTTCAATAAGTGTTCAGCAACGATCCCAATCCAGACTTTCCATTTTTCAAACACACGACAACGTCTCATTCTCAGAGTAATTTTCACACGAACAGTGAATGCATTCAGAAGCTAGTCCACTTCGAAGTACACTTCGGAAGTACAAGGTCCCTCGAGCAAGTCACTTGAAATGAGCTCGCAGCGCAGAAGTTCATATTCGAATGATACTCGGGGCAATTTCCAGTGAAGTTGTTCGTCTACCAGCGAAAGAAGTATGATTCGCGGAGTTATGCTAGCTGTCTACACGCGAGTCAGACTGGAAAGCAGCTCTCTCACGCTTCTCGTCCACGTGAGAGTAAAGTTCTTCTCGCGTTCTGCGTATTGGTAGTCGAGACAGCAATTGGCATAGGAACTGTCGAGACTGTGTTCTAAGTTGTGTGTCCGCTAACGAGAGGCTACTAACTATCATCAAGTTGACACACAGCATTAAGTCTCGCGAGCGAGGACGAAGGAACGACTGGTATTCGGTATCACCTGCAGCTGCCTTAGAAATGTCTCGGGAACGACACCCTAATCGTCGGAAATTACGCATGGCCGAATTAGGTAATTACATTGCGCAGAGGACTATCCATTTCTATCTTAGCCCGTTCCATCTCGGTATAATTAACTGGAGTCGGACCGTATAATGCTAGGTTTCTCGTGGAGGCTTCACCGTGGCTACGAAATTCGTCCATTTTACGGTGTCGGCCCTTTTTGCCGTTTTATCCATCGCCCTCCCATCTTTTCAACCACTCTTCTTACACGCGACCGTATTGTTCCTGGACAATCAGTGGAAAAGTAGAAAATAGATTTGTTTTCGACACTAGAATTCTTCACGTGTAATTATTTCATGAATTCGAAATTTTCCCTTAACGGAAATCCACGCTTTGGTGCTGTAAGACCTTTAACGAAATTTGCTGTTTATATAATTTCTTGAAATTACTTAATCACTCGAGTATTTGTACTTTTTAATGAAAATGCAGGAAATAGGGTTTTATCTACACATTGTGAGTAGTTCTATTCACTCGTGCACTGGAGGGTTGAATCAAACAAATAAATAACGAATGAAGGAATTATTTGTATTTACAAATTATTATAAAATGGGAGGGAATATAATTTTGGGTACATATTAACAGTGAATACACAGTGGGCAGTGAGAATTGACAAATTCTATAAAATAAAATTAGGGAGTTTCAATAATAAAAATGTTCTTTAAAAATTGGCAAGTGGAGATTTGTGTAGATTCAACTACGACTGACACGAAATCATGAAAATCTGTTATCTCGGCTGGATACGGACTCGTTTTTCATAATTGGGAGATCAAACGTGCGCCGAAAAAATGTCGGAGCTCGTTTTATTCGCTAAGGGTCGAAGGTAGAGGGGGTGACTCGACGCGATTTTCCGCAAGAGATATTTTGGCAGTTTCGGCGTGCATATTCGCAGCGGTCGCGAATCGCGTTCTCGCCCATTTCTCACGTGCATCAACGGCTTCTCCCCGTCGTATTTCAAACGGCCGAAGGGACGTCGAACGACCGGAAGCGAGTTTTCCGCGCCGTCGCCGCCGGCAGCGTCGTCGCTGCAGCTTCAAGTGGATTTTTCTCGCTTTTCCACTGGCTGCCGGCGTAACGAGGTTACGCCTTAAGTATTTGCTCGTCGATTCCACGATGATGGCTGCAAACGGGCCACCGGAGGATGCCTAGCCCTCTACCCGGAGCCTCTCACCCTCTGCAGACCTCCATCGGGTCTTCGAAAAATTCGCCATCCGGAAAAAAAAGTTCTACGTGACTTTTCCTGCGCCGAGAGAGAGAGAGCTGCTCTTTTCCCTGACGCACTTGAAATACTTCTGAGATTCTCGAACTGTACTGCTTCTCCTACCACGGTCGATGACAAAGTCAAATAATTCGAGCTGCACACAAATTAGCTACTCTTGCGAACTCCTTACCATTTTCGTATACAAGTCCCACGAAGTAACTTGTTACGTAACTCCTTGGAATTCGTTAATGTCTCAAATAAGATGTAAGTTTGTGCAAATACGATTGGCAGACTTCCTATCTATGCGTCGGGTTGCTTCGATTCGTTTTTAAAATACTTTTCCGAAGGAATATACTAACTTCTTCCAATAGTTGAAAGATCGCACGCTTTACGGTAGAACAATGTAGACTTGTAGAAAAATTCGAGATCGATAAATCCCGTTCGAAGCTCCGGGAATTGTGACACCTTCGTGTTCCGAGGTATTATTAAAAAATAATGACGCTGTACCTGCATTGGTCGATTTAATGACGATATAAAAGCGAGTTATGAATTTAATGGGTAGTCCTTATAGTGTTCCCAGGCCAATTAAGCAGCGATTTTTACGTCGCAATGTGAAATAAAATGGAGAAATGTGTCAGTCTTCGTTGTTCAGTGTACAGAGGTTGCAATGGTTCGTCTTATTGGTATATAAAAATATTATTGAAAGTGTCGACATCTCTTCGTGAAATAGAATACGATCGAATAGTTATATGCTAGGGTCGAAGATCCGAAAGATTCGATCGTTTACAGGTGTGTGATCCCTTTCACCCCTTTCGTGGTAGTTCGATACCTAAAGTTTCACGAGGGCTGCCGTTTCAGGTCATGCGTGGCGTATAAATATTGTATATAAATAAGCACCGCCTAAACGGGTTTATTTATGTGAATTTTATGAAAATTCAGCGAAGGGGTGAAAGCAGGGACTGGCTGTAACGATTCAGAAACCGTTAGGAGTTTACCGTGTAGCTAGGAAAAATGTACAGTGGTATATTTAACCAGTTCACACCGCTTAGAAATTATTACAAGATTATTTCCAACCCCGGCTGCCGCAATGCTATTTTTATTTCTGTCGGAACAAAGCCAGTTGGGAGAAGACCTTCTCTGGTTTTCTGAGGAAGGAGTTCAGTTTCACCTGAATAAATAAATGAACAGTTTACATGTATAAGGAAAAATTGCAATTTGAACGTGAAATACGAAACAGTGAATTAATATAGTTAGTATTGCACGAAGATGAATAATTTCTGATATGATGTCCTTAATCGTAAAATTGTATCATTAAGAAGAGATGAAACTGAAAGAATTTGATAAATATAGGCAATTGGAATGGAGTTTGTTTCGAGAAAGATACGAATGAGTGAATCAATGTGGCATTTTTTAAATATGCTATATACAGTTATTGAAATCGAATTAATTTTGAAGACAATACAAATCGAATATAAAACGGACAGAATACGAAAAAGTAGAGTTTTTTGGAGACAGTTGCATTCGGATTTATTTGAAAATACGAATATAGACAACAGTTGAAATTTCTTTAGAAGAAAATGCGATTGAATAAAGAAGTTAGGCGTCGGGTTAAGACGGACAAGGTGCGAACGCGTTAATGGTCACCGGGGATTTGTTTATCGAGATCGTAACAGTGGCAGGATCCGTGAGAAACGAAAGGATGATCGCCTTATGCTAATGGCGGCGAAGGAAAAACACCCTCGGGGAATTTTCTCACGGGATCCGGTAGTCTAAGGAATATTAATAGGTTCCCGATCCATCGGTCTTCGACACGAGACCGAATTTCTCCGTGATGAAGGGTTAAGGGCGACGCTGGACCATCTGTGTACCTTCTGACGAACCTTCTCCGTATTCTATTAGCATGCCCTCCTCTCGCGCACATTATAATATAATACGCGCAGGATCCATCCCGGGTAATATTTATTCGAAAAGGGGAACAGGTAAAGGGTACCTCGAGAAAACTACCTCTACGAACAAACACACACGCACAAACCACTCTCTCTCTTTCTCTCTCTTCCTCTCTCTCTCTCTGTCGGATCTCTCACTACAAGATTGTTTCGTGTTTGCGCTTCTGGAATTAAACCGAGAAGAACGCGTGTTCTTGTATTC
>CAKAJA020001010.1:0-11261 GCA_916610235.2 Lasioglossum morio
TTATGCGTTATGCTTTATGCGTTATGCATTATGCGTTATGCGTGATCCGTTATGCGTTATGCGTTATGCGTTATGCGTTATACGTTATGCGTTATGCATTATGCGTTATGCGTTATGCGTTGTGCGTTATACGTTTGCGTTATGCGTTATGCGTTATGCTTTATGCGTTATCCGTTTTGCGTTATGCGTTATGCGTTATGCGTTATGCGTTATTGCGTTATGCGTTATGCGTTATGCGTTGTGCGTTATACGTTTGCGTTATGCGTTATGCGTTATGCTTTATGCGTTATCCGTTTTGCGTTATGCGTTATGCGTTATGCGTTATGCGTTATGCGTTGTGCGTTATACGTATGCGTTATGCGTTATGCGTTATGCGTTATAACGGTATGCGTTATGCGTTATGCGTTATGCGTTATGCGTTATGCGTTATGCGTTATGCGTTATGCATTATGCGTTATGCGTTATGCGTTATGCTTTATGCGTTATGCGTTATGAGTTACACGTTATGCTTTATGCGTTATGCGTTATGCGTTATTGCGTTAGGGGTTATGCGTTATGCGTTATGCGTTATGCTTTATGCGTTATGCATTATGCGTTATGCGTGATCCCTTAGGCGTTAGGCGTTATGTGTTTTCCGGTGTTCGTTATGCGTTGTGCAGTATGCGTTATGCGTTATGAAGTATGGGTTATGGTTTTATGCGTTATGCGTTGTGCGCTATACGTTTGCGTTATGCGATATGCGTTATGCGTTATGCGTTATGCGTTATGCGTTATGAGTTATTCTTTATGCGTTATGCGTTATGAGTTAAACGTTATGCTTTATGCGTTATGCGTTATGCGTTATTGCGTTAGGGGTTATGCTTTATGCGTTATGCGTTATGCGTTATGCGTTATTGCGTTAGGGGTTATGCTTTATGCGTTATGCGTTATGCGTTATGCGTTATGCGTTATGCGTTATGCTTTATGCGTTATGCGTTATGCGTTATGCGTTATGCGTTATGCGTTATGCGTTATGCGTTATGCGTTATGCGTTATGCGTTATGCGTTATGCGTTATGCGTTATGCGTTATGCGTTATGCGTTATGCGTTAGGGGTATATGTTATGCGTTATGCGTTATGCGTTATGCGTTGTGCGTTATACGTTTGCGCTATGCGTTATGCGTTATGCGATATGCGTTATGCGTTATGCGTTATGCTTTATGCGTTATGCGTTATGAGTTACACGTTATGCTTTATGCGTTATGCGTTATGCGTTATGCGTTATGCGTTGTGCGTTATACGTTTGCGTTATGCGTTATGCGTTATGCGTTATACGGTATGCGTTATGCGTTATGCGTTATGCGTTATGCGTTATCCGTTATGCGTTATGCGTTATGCGTTATGCTTTATGCGTTATGCGTTATGAGTTATACGTTATGCGTTATGCGTTATGCGTTATGCGTTATGCGTTATGCGTTACGCGTTATGCGTTATGCGTTATGCGTTTATGCGTTATGCGTTATGCGTTATGCGTTATGCGTTATGCGTTATGCGTTATGCGTTATGCGTTATGCGTTATGCGTTATGCGTTATGCGTTATGCGTTATGCGTTATGCGTTATGCGTTTTGCGTTATGCGTTATGCGTTATGCGTTATGCGTTATGCGTTATGCGTTATGCGTTATGCGTTATGCGTTATGCGTTATGCGTTATGCGTTATACGGTATTCGTTATGCGTTATGCGTTATGCTTTATGCGTTATGCATTATGCGTTATGCGTGATCCGTTATGCGTTAGGCGTTATACGGTATGCGTTATGCGTTATACCTTATGCGTTATGCGTTATGCGTTATTGCGTTAGGGATTATGCGTTATGCGTTATGCGTTATGCGTTATGCTTTATGCGTTATGCATTATGCGTTATGCGTGATCCGTTATGCGTTATGCGTTATGCGTTATGCGTTATACGTTATGCGTTATGCATTATGCGTTATGCGTTATGCGTTGTGCGTTATACGTTTGCGTTATGCGTTATGCGTTATGCTTTATGCGTTATCCGTTTTGCGTTATGCGTTATGCGTTATGCGTTATGCGTTATGCGTTATGCGTTATGCGTTATGCGTTATGCGTTATGCGTTATGCGTTATACGTTATGCGTTATGCGTTATGCGTTATGCGTTATGCGTTATGCGTTTTGCGGTATTCGTTATGCGTAGTGCATTTTGCGTTAAGCGTTGTGCGTTATGGGTTATGATTTATGCGTTATGCGATATGCGTTATGCGTTATGCGTTATGCGTTATGCGTCATGCGTGATCCGTTATGCGTTAGGCGTTATGCGATATGCGGTATTCGTTAAAGCGTTGTGCATTATGCGTTATGCGTTATGCGTTATGCGTTATGCGATATGCGTTATGCGTTATGCGTTATGCGTTATGCGTTATGCGTTATGCGTTTTGCGTTATGCGTTATGCGTTATGCGATATGCGTTATGCGTTACGATTTTTGCGTTATGCGTTATGCGTTATGCGTTTATGCGTTATGCTTTATGCGTTATCGTTATGCGTTATGCGTTATGCGTTATGCGTTATGCGTTATGCGATATGCGTTATGCGTTATGCGTTATGCTTTATGCGTTATGCGTTATGAGTTACACGTTATGCTTTATGCGTTATGCGTTATGCGTTGTGCGTTATACGTTTGCGTTATGCGTTATGCGTTATGCGTTATACGGTATGCGTTATTGCGTTAGGGGTTATGCGTTATGCGTTATGCGTTATGCGTTATGCTTTATGCGTTATGCATTATGCGTTATGCGTGATCCGTTATGCGTTAGGCGTTATGGGTTTTCCGGTGTTCGTTATGAGTTGTGCATTATGCGTTATGCGTTATGAAGTATGGGTTATGGTTTATGCATTATGCGTTGTGCGCTATACGTTTGCGTTATGCGTTATGCGTTATACGGTATGCGTTACGCGTTATACGTTATGCGTTATGCGTTATGCGTTATGCGTTATGTGTTATACGGTATGCGTTATGCGTTATACGTTATGCGTTATGCGTTTATGCGTTATGGGTTATGCGTTATGCGTTATGCGTTATGCGTTATGCGTTATGCGTTATGCGTTATGTGTTATACGGTATTCGTTAAGCGTTGTGCATTATGCGTTATGCGTTATGCGTTATGCGTTATGCGTTATGCGCTATGCGTTATGCGTTATGCGTTATGCGTTATGCGTTATGCGTTATGCGTTATGCGTTATGCGTTATGCGTTATGCGTTATGCGTTATGCGTTATGCGTTATGCGTTATGCGTTATGCGTTATACGGTATTCGTTATGCGTTATGCGTTATGCTTTATGCGTTATGCATTATGCGTTATGCGTGATCCGTTATGCGTTAGGCGTTATACGGTATGCGTTATGCGTTATGCGATATGCGTTATGCGTTATGCGTTATGCGTTATGCGTTATACGGTATGCGTTATGCGTTATACGTTATGCGTTATGCGTTATGCGTTATGGGTTATGCGTTATGCGTTATGGTTATGCGTTATGCGTTATGCGTTATGCGTTATGCGTTTTGCGTTATACGTTATGCGTTATACGGTATGCGTTACGCGTTATACGTTATGCGTTATGCGTTATGCGTTATGCGTTATGTGTTATACGGTATGCGTTATGGTTATGCGTTATGCGTTATGCGTTATGCGTTATGCGTTATGCATTATGCGTTATGCGTTATGCGTTATGCGTTTTGCGTTATACGTTATGCATTATGCGTTATGCGTTATACGTTATGCGTTATGCGTTATGCGTTATGCGTTATGCGTTATGCGTTATGCGTTATGCGTTATGCGTTATGCGTTATGCGTTATGCGTTATACGGTATTCGTTATGCGTTATGCGTTATGATTTATGCGTTATGCATTATGCGTTATGCGTGATCCGTTATGCGTTATGTGTTATACGGTATGCGTTATGCGTTATACCTTATGCGTTATGCGTTATGCGTTATGCGTTATTGCGTTAGGGGTTATGCGTTATGCGTTATGCGTTATGCGTTATGCTTTATGCTTTATGCGTTATGCATTATGCGTTATGCGTGATCCGTTATGCGTTATGCGTTATGCGTTATGCGTTATACGTTATGCGTTATGCATTATGCGTTATGCGTTATGCGTTGTGCGTTATACGTTTACGTTATGCGTTATGCGTTATGCTTTATGCGTTATGCGTTTTGCGTTATGCGTTATGCGTTATGCGTTATGCGTTATGCGTTATGCGTTATGCGTTATGCGTTATGCGTTATGCGTTATGCGTTATGATTTATGCGTTATGCGTTTCGCTTTATGCGTTATGCATTATGCGTTATGCGTTATGCGATATGCGTTATGCGTTATGCGTTATGCGTTATTCGTTATGAGTAATGAGTTATAAGTTATGCGTAATGCGTTATAAGTTATGCGTAATGCGTAATGCGTTATGCGTTATGCGTTATGCGTTATGCGTTATGCGTTATGCGTTATGCGTTATGGGTTGTTCGTTATGCTTTATGCGTTGGGCGTTATACGTTTGCGTTATGCGTTATGCGTTATGCGTTATGCGTTATGCGTTATGCGTTATGCGTTATGCGTTATGCGTTATGCGTTATGCGTTATGCGTTATGCGTTATGCGTTATGCGTTATGCGTTATGCGTTATGCGTTTTGCGGTATTCGTTATGCGTTGTGCATTATGCGTTATGCGTTGTGCGTTATGGGTTATGATTTATGCGTTATGCGATATGCGTTATGCGTTATGCGTTATGCGTTATGCGTTATGCGTTATGCGTCATGCGTGATCCGTTATGCGTTAGGCGTTATGCGATCTGCGGTATTCGTTAAGCGTTGTGCATTATGCGTTATGCGTTATGCGTTATGCGTTATGCGTTATGCGTTATGCGTTATGCGTTATGCGTTATGCGTTATGCGTTATGCGTTATGCGTTATGCGTTATGCGTTATGCGATATGCGTTATGCGTTATGCGCTATGCGTTATGCGTTATGCGTTATGCGTTATGCGATATGCGTTATGCGTTATGCGTTATGCTTTATGCGTTATGCGTTATGAGTTACACGTTATGCTTTATGCGTTATGCGTTATGCGTTATGCGTTGTGCGTTATACGTTTGCGTTATGCGTTATGCGTTATGCGTTATGCGTTATGCGTTATACGGTATGCGTTATTGCGTTAGGGGTTATGCGTTATGCGTTATGCGTTATGCGTTATGCTTTATGCGTTATGCATTATGCGTTATGCGTGATCCGTTATGCGTTAGGCGTTATACGGTATGCGTTATGCGTTATACCTTATGCGTTATGCGTTATGCGTTATTGCGTTAGGGGTTATGCGTTATGCGTTATGCGTTATGCTTTATGCGTTATGCATTATGCGTTATGCGTGATCCGTTATGCGTTATGCGTTATGCGTTATGCGTTATGCGTTATGCGTTATGCATTATGCGTTATGCGTTATGCGTTGTGCGTTATACGTTTGCGTTATGCGTTATGCGTTATGCTTTATGCGTTATCCGTTTTGCGTTATGCGTTATGCGTTATGCGTTATGCGTTATGCGTTATGCGTTATGCGTTATGCGTTATGCGTTATGCGTTATGCGTTATGCGTTATGCGTTATGCGTTATGCGATATGCGTTATGCGTTATGCGTTATGATTTATGCGTTATGCGTTTCGCTTTATGCGTTATGCATTATGCGTTATGCGTTATGCGATATGCGTTATGCGTTATGCGTTATGCGTTATGCGTTATGAGTAATGAGTTATAAGTTATGCGTAATGCGTTATAAGTTATGCGTAATGCGTTATGCGTTATGCGTTATGCTTTATGCGTTATGCGTTATGCGTTATGCGTTATGCGTTATGCGTTATGCGTTATGTGTTATACGTTAAGCGTTATGCGTTATTGGTTATGCGTTATGCGTTATGCGTTATGCGTTATGCGTTATGCGTTATGCGTTATGCGTTATGCGTTATGCGTTATGCGTTATGCGTTATGCGTTATGCGTTATGCGTTATGCGTTATGCGTTATGCGTTATGCGTTATGCGTTATGCGTTATGCGTTATGCGTTATACGTTATTCGTTATGCGTTATGCGTTATGCTTTATGCGTTATGCATTATGCGTTATGCGTGATCTGTTATGCGTTAGGCGTTATACGTTAAGCGTTATGCGTTATTGGTTATGCGTTATGCGTTATGCGTTATGCGTTATGCGTTATGCGTTATGCGCTATGCGTTGTGCGCTATAAGTTTGCGTTATGCGTTATGCGTTATGCGTTATACTTTATGCGTTATGCGTTATGCGTTATGCGTTATGGATTATGCGTTATGGGTTGTTCGTTATGCTTTATGCGTTGGGCGTTATACGTTTGCGTTATGCGTTATGCGTTATGCGTTATGCTTATGCGTTATGCGTTATGCGTTATGCGTTATACGGTGTGCGTTATGCGTTATGCGTTATGCGTTATGCGTTATGAGTTATGCGTTATGCGTTATGCGTTATGCGTTATGCGTTATGCGTTATGCTTTATGCGTTATGCGTTATGCGTTATGCGTTATGCGTTATGCGTTATGCGTTATGCGTTATGCGTTATGCGTTATGCGTTATGCGTTATGCGTTATGCGTTATGCGTTATGCGTTATGCGTCATGCGTGATCCGTTATGCGTTAGGCGTTATGCGATCTGCGGTATTCGTTAAGCGTTGTGCATTATGCGTTATGCGTTATGCGTTTTGCGTTATGCGTTATGCGTTATGCGTTATGCGATATGCGTTATGCGTTATGCGTTATGCGTTATGCGTTATGCGTTATGCGTTATGCGTTATGCGATATGCGTTATGCGTTATGCGTTATGCTTTATGCGTTATGCGTTATGAGTTACACGTTATGCTTTATGCGTTATGCGTTATGCGTTGTGCGTTATACGTTTGCGTTATGCGTTATGCGTTATGCGTTATACGGTATGCGTTATTGCGTTAGGGGTTATGCGTTATGCGTTATGCGTTATGCGTTATGCTTTATGCGTTATGCATTATGCGTTATGCGTGATCCGTTATGCGTTAGGCGTTATGGGTTTTCCGGTGTTCGTTATGAGTTGTGCATTATGCGTTATGCGTTATGAAGTATGGGTTATGGTTTATGCATTATGCGTTGTGCGCTATACGTTTGCGTTATGCGTTATGCGTTATACGGTATGCGTTACGCGTTATACGTTATGCGTTATGCGTTATGCGTTATGCGTTATGCGTTATGTGTTATACGGTATGCGTTATGCGTTATACGTTATGCGTTATGCGTTATGCGTTATGGGTTATGCGTTATGCGTTATGGTTATGCGTTATGCGTTATGCGTTATGCGTTATGCGTTATGCGTTATGCGTTATGCGTTTTGCGTTATACGTTATGCGTTATGCGTTATGCGTTATGCGTTATGCGTTATGCTTTATGCGTTATGCGTTATGCGTTATGCGTTATGCGTTATGCGTTATGCGTTATGCGTTATGCGTTATGCGTTATGCGTTATGCGTTATGCGTTATGCGTTATGCGTTATGCGTTATGCGTTATGCGTTATGCGTTATGCGTTATGCGTTATGCGTTATATGTTATGCGTTATGCGTTATGCGTTATGCGTTGTGCGTTATACGTTTGCGCTATGCGTTATGCGTTATGCGTTATGCGTTATGCGTTATGCGTTATGCGTTTGCGTTATGCGTTATGCGTTATGCGTTATACGGTATGCGTTATGCGTTATGCGTTATGCGTTATGCGTTATGCGTTATGCGTTATGCGTTATGCGTTATGCGTTATGCGTTATGCGTTATGCTTTATGCGTTATGCGTTATGCGTTATGCGTTATGCATTATGCGTTATGCGTTACACGTTATGCGTTATGCGTTATGCGTTATGCGTTATGCGTTATGCGTTATATGTTATGCGTTATGCGTTATGCGTTGTGCGTTATACGTTTGCGCTATGCGTTATGCGTTATGCTTTATGCGTTATGCGTTATGAGTTACACGTTATGCTTTATGCGTTATGCGTTATGCGTTATTGCGTTAGGGGTTATGCGTTATGCGTTATGCGTTATGCTTTATGCGTTATGCATTATGCGTTATGCGTGATCCCTTAGGCGTTAGGCGTTATGTGTTTTCCGGTGTTCGTTATGCGTTGTGCAGTATGCGTTATGCGTTATGAAGTATGGGTTATGGTTTATGCGTTATGCGTTGTGCGCTATACGTTTGCGTTATGCGATATGCGTTATGCGTTATGCGTTATGCGTTATGCGTTATGAGTTATGCTTTATGCGTTATGCGTTATGAGTTACACGTTATGCTTTATGCGTTATGCGTTATGCGTTATTGCGTTAGGGGTTATGCGTTATGCGTTATGCGTTATGCGTTATGCGTTATGCGTTATTGCGTTAGGGGTTATGCTTTATGCGTTATGCGTTATGCGTTATGCGTTATGCGTTATGCGTTATGCGTTATGCGTTATGCGTTATGCGTTATGCGTTATGCGTTATGCGTTATGCGTTATGCGTTATGCGTTATGCGTTATGCGTTATGCGTTATGCGTTATGCGTTATGCGTTATGCGTTATGCGTTATGCGTTATGCGTTATATGTTATGCGTTATGCGTTATGTGTTGTGCGTTATACGTTATGCGTTATGCGTTATGCGTTATGCGTTATGCGTTATGCGTTATGCGTTATGCGTTATGCGTTATGCGTTATGCGTTATACGGTATTCGTTATGCGTTATGCGTTATGCTTTATGCGTTATGCATTATGCGTTATGCGTGATCCGTTAAGCGTTAGGCGTTATACGGTATGCGTTATGCGTTATACCTTATGCGTTATGCGTTATGCGTTATGCGTTATTGCGTTAGGGATTATGCGTTATGCGTTATGCGTTATGCGTTATGCTTTATGCGTTATGCATTATGCGTTATGCGTGATCCGTTATGCGTTATGCGTTATGCGTTATGCGTTATACGTTATGCGTTATGCATTATGCGTTATGCGTTATGCGTTATGCGTTGTGCGTTATACGTTTGCGTTATGCGTTATGCGTTATGCTTTATGCGTTATCCGTTTTGCGTTATGCGTTATGCGTTATGCGTTATGCGTTATGCGTTATGCGTTATGCGTTATGCGTTGTGCGTTATACGTTTGCGTTATGCGTTATGCGTTATGCTTTATGCGTTATCCGTTTTGCGTTATGCGTTATGCGTTATGCGTTATGCGTTATGCGTTGTGCGTTATACGTATGCGTTATGCGTTATGCGTTATGCGTTATACGGTATGCGTTATGCGTTATGCGTTATGCGTTATGCGTTATGCGTTATGCGTTATGCATTATGCGTTATGCGTTATGCGTTATGCTTTATGCGTTATGCGTTATGAGTTACACGTTATGCTTTATGCGTTATGCGTTATGCGTTATTGCGTTAGGGGTTATGCGTTATGCGTTATGCGTTATGCTTTATGCGTTATGCATTATGCGTTATGCGTGATCCCTTAGGCGTTAGGCGTTATGTGTTTTCCGGTGTTCGTTATGCGTTGTGCAGTATGCGTTATGCGTTATGAAGTATGGGTTATGGTTTATGCGTTATGCGTTGTGCGCTATACGTTTGCGTTATGCGATATGCGTTATGCGTTATGCGTTATGCGTTATGCGTTATGAGTTATGCTTTATGCGTTATGCGTTATGAGTTACAAGTTATGCTTTATGCGTTATGCGTTATGCGTTATTGCGTTAGGGGTTATGCTTTATGCGTTATGCGTTATGCGTTATGCGTTATGCGTTATTGCGTTAGGGGTTATGCTTTATGCGTTATGCGTTATGCGTTATGCGTTATGCGTTATGCGTTATGCGTTATGCGTTATGCGTTATGCGTTATGCGTTATGCGTTATGCGTTATGCGTTATGCGTTATGCGTTATGCGTTATGCGTTATGCGTTATGCGTTATGCGTTATGCGTTATATGTTATGCGTTATGCGTTATGCGTTATGCGTTGTGCGTTATACGTTTGCGCTATGCGTTATGCGTTATGCGATATGCGTTATGCGTTATGCGTTATGCTTTATGCGTTATGCGTTATGAGTTACACGTTATGCTTTATGCGTTATGCGTTATGCGTTATGCGTTATGCGTTGTGCGTTATACGTTTGCGTTATGCGTTATGCGTTATGCGTTATACGGTATGCGTTATGCGTTATGCGTTATGCGTTATGCGTTATCCGTTATGCGTTATGCGTTATGCGTTATGCGTTATGCTTTATGCGTTATGCGTTATGAGTTATACGTTATGCGTTATGCGTTATGCGTTATGCGTTATGCGTTATGCGTTACGCGTTATGCGTTATGCGTTATGCGTTATGCGTTATGCGTTATGCGTTATGCGTTATGCGTTATGCGTTATGCGTTATGCGTTATGCGTTATGCGTTATGCGTTATGCGTTATGCGTTATGCGTTATGCGTTATGCGTTATGCGTTATGCGTTATGCGTTATGCGTTATGCGTTATGCGTTATGCGTTATGCGTTATGCGTTATGCGTTTTGCGTTATGCGTTTTGCGTTATACGTTATGCATTATGCGTTATGCGTTATACGTTATGCGTTATGCGTTATGCGTTATGCGTTATGCGTTATGCGTTATGCGTTATGCGTTATGCGTTATGCGTTATGCGTTATGCGTTATACGGTATTCGTTATGCGTTATGCGTTATGATTTATGCGTTATGCATTATGCGTTATGCGTGATCCGTTATGCGTTAGGCGTTATACGGTATGCGTTATGCGTTATGCGTTATGCGTTATGCGTTATGCGTTATGCGTTATTGCGTTAGGGGTTATGCGTTATGCGTTATGCGTTATGCGTTATGCTTTATGCTTTATGCGTTATGCATTATGCGTTATGCGTGATCCGTTATGCGTTATGCGTTATGCGTTATGCGTTATACGTTATGCGTTATGCATTATGCGTTATGCGTTATGCGTTGTGCGTTATACGTTTACGTTATGCGTTATGCGTTATGCTTTATGCGTTATGCGTTTTGCGTTATGCGTTATGCGTTATGCGTTATGCGTTATGCGTTATGCGTTATGCGTTATGCGTTATGCGTTATGCGTTATGCGTTATGATTTATGCGTTATGCGTTTCGCTTTATGCGTTATGCATTATGCGTTATGCGTTATGCGTTATGCGTTATGCGTTATGCGT
>CAKAJA020001011.1:0-15267 GCA_916610235.2 Lasioglossum morio
TAACGCATAACGCATAACGCATAACGCATAACGCATAACGGTTCACGCATTACTCATAACGCATAACGCATAACGGATCACGCATTTCTCATAACGCATAACGCATAACGCATAACGCATAACGCATAACGCATAACGCATAACGCATAACGCATATTGCGTAACGCATAACGCATAACGCATAACGCATAACGCATAACGCATAACGCATAACGCATGACGCATAACGCATAACGCATAACGCATAACGCATAACGCATAACCCATAACACATAACGCATAACGCATAACGCATAACGCATAACGCATAACGCATAACGCATAACGCATAACGCATAACGCATAACGCATAACGCATAACGCATAACGCATAACACATAACGCATAACGCATAACGCATAACGCATAACGCATAACGCAAATCGCATAACGCATAAGGCATAACGCATAACGCATAACGCATATCGCATAACGCATAACCCATAACTCATAACGCATAACGCATAACGCATAACGCATAACGCATAACTCATAACACATAACGCATAACCCATAACGCATAACGCATAACGCATTACGCGTAACTCATAACGCATAAAGCATAACGCATAACGGATCACGCATTACTCATAACCCATAACGCATAACGCATAACGCATAACGCATAACGCATAACGCATAACGCATAACGCATAACGCATAACGCATAACGCATAACGCATAACGCATAACGCATAACGCATAACGCATAACGCATAACGCATAACGCATAACGCATAACGCATAACGCATAACGCATAACGCATAACAAATAACGCATAACCCATAACGCATAACGCATAACGCATAACGCATAACGCATAACGGATCACGCATTACTCATAACGCATAACGCATAACGGATCACGCATTTCTCATAACGCATAACGCATAACGCATAACGCATAACGCATAACGCATAACGCATAACGCATATTGCGTAACGCATAACGCATAACGCATAACGCATAACGCATAACGCATAACGCATAACGCATGACGCATAACGCATAACGCATAACGCATAACGCATAACGCATAACCCATAACACATAACGCATAACGCATAACGCATAACGCATAACGCATAACGCATAACGCATAACGCATAACGCATAACGCATAACGCATAACGCATAACGCATAACGCATAACGCATAACGCATAACGCATAACGCATAACGCATAACGCATAACGCAAATCGCATAACGCATAAGGCATAACGCATAACGCATAACGCATATCGCATAACGCATAACCCATAACGCATAACGCATAACGCATAACGCATAACGCATAACGCATAACTCATAACACATAACGCATAACCCATAACGCATAACGCATAACGCATTACGCGTAACTCATAACGCATAAAGCATAACGCATAACGGATCACGCATTACTCATAACCCATAACGCATAACGCATAACGCATAACGCATAACGCATAACGCATAACGCATAACGCATAACGCATAACGCATAACGCATAACGCATAACGCATAACGCATAACGCATAACGCATAACGCATAACGCATAACGCATAACGCATAACGCATAACGCATAACGCATAACGCATAACGCATAACAAATAACGCATAACCCATAACGCATAACGCATAACGCACAACGCATAACACATAACGCATAACGCATAACGCATAACGCATAACGCATAACGCATAACGCATAACGCATAACGCATAACGCATAACGCATAACGCATAACGCATAACGCATAACGCATAACGCATAACCCATAACGCATAACGCATAACGCAAAACGCATAACGCATAACGCATAACGCATAACACATAACGGATCACGCATTACTCATAACGCATAACGCATAAAGCATAACGCACAACGCATAACGCATAATGCATAACGCATAACGCATAACGCATAACACATAACGCATAACCTATAACGCACAACGCATAACGCATAACGCATAACGCAAAACGCATAACGCATAGCGGATAACGCACAACGCATAACACATAACGCATAACGCATAACGCATAACGCATAACGCATAACGCATAACGCATAACGCATAACGCATATTGCGTAACGCATAACGCATAACGCATAACGCATAACGCATAACGCATAACGCATAACGCATAACGCATAACGCATAACGCATAACGCATAACGCATAACGCATAACCCATAACACATAACGCATAACGCATAACGCATAACGCATAACGCATAACGCATAACGCATAACGCATAACGCACAACTCATAACGCATAACGCATAACGCATAACGCATAACGCATAACGCATAACGCATAACCCATAACGCATAACGCATAACGCATAACGCATAACGCATAACGCATAACGCATAACGCATAACGGTTCACGCATTACTCATAACGCATAACGCATAACGGATCACGCATAACGCATAACGCATAACGCATAACGCATAACGCATAACGCATAACGCATAACGCATAACGCATAACGCATAACGCATATTGCGTAACGCATAACGCATAACGCATAACGCATAACGCATAACGCATAACGCATAACGCATAACGCATGACGCATAACGCATAACGCATAACGCATAACGCATAACGCATAACCCATAACACATAACGCATAACGCATAACGCATAACGCATAACGCATAACGCATAACGCATAACGCATAACGCATAACGCATAACGCATAACGCATAACTCATAACACATAACGCATAACCCATAACGCATAACGCATAACGCATTACGCGTAACTCATAACGCATAAAGCATAACGCATAACGGATCACGCATTACTCATAACCCATAACGCATAACGCATAACGCATAACGCATAACGCATAACGCATAACGCATAACGCATAACGCATAACGCATAACGCATAACGCATAACGCATAACGCATAACGCATAACGCATAACGCATAACGCATAACGCATAACGCATAACGCATAACGCATAACGCATAACGCATAACGCATAACGCATAACGCATAACGCATAACACATAACGCATAACCCATAACGCATAACGCATAACGCACAACGCATAACACATAACGCATAACGCATAACGCATAACGCATAACGCATAACGCATAACGCATAACGCATAACGCATAACGCATAACGCATAACGCATAACGCATAACGCATAACGCATAACCCATAACGCATAACGCATAACGCAAAACGCATAACGCATAACGCATAACGCATAACACATAACGGATCACGCATTACTCATAACGCATAACGCATAAAGCATAACGCACAACGCATAACGCATAATGCATAACGCATAACGCATAACGCATAACACATAACGCATAACCTATAACGCACAACGCATAACGCATAACGCATAACGCAAAACGCATAACGCATAGCGGATAACGCACAACGCATAACACATAACGCATAACGCATAACGCATAACGCATAACGCATAACGCATAACGCATAACGCATAACGCATATTGCGTAACGCATAACGCATAACGCATAACGCATAACGCATAACGCATAACGCATAACGCATGACGCATAACGCATAACGCATAACGCATAACGCATAACGCATAACGCATAACACATAACGCATAACGCATAACGCATAACGCATAACGCATAACGCATAACGCATAACGCATAACGCACAACTCATAACGCATAACGCATAACGCATAACGCATAACGCATAACACATAACGCATAACCCATAACGCATAACGCATAACGCATAACGCATAACGCATAACGCATAACGCATAACGCATAACGGTTCACGCATTACTCATAACGCATAACGCATAACGCATCACGCATAACGCATAACGCATAACGCATAACGCATAACGCATAACGCATAACGCATAACGCATAACGCATAACGCATATTGCGTAACGCATAACGCATAACGCATAACGCATAACGCATAACGCATAACGCATAACGCATAACGCATAACGCATAACGCATAACGCATAACGCATAACGCATAACCCATAACACATAACGCATAACGCATAACGCATAACGCATAACGCATAACGCATAACGCATAACGCATAACGCATAACGCATAACGCATAACGCATAACGCATAACGCATAACACATAACGCATAACGCATAACGCATAACGCATAACGCAAATCGCATAACGCATAAGGCATAACGCATAACGCATAACGCATATCGCATAACGCATAACCCATAACGCATAACGCATAACGCATAACGCATAACGCATAACGCATAACGCATAACTCATAACACATAACGCATAACCCATAACGCATAACGCATAACGCATTACGCGTAACTCATAACGCATAAAGCATAACGCATAACGGATCACGCATTACTCATAACCCATAACGCATAACGCATAACGCATAACGCATAACCCATAACACATAACGCATAACGCATAACGCATAACGCATAACGCATAACGCATAACGCATAACGCATAACGCACAACTCATAACGCATAACGCATAACGCATAACGCATAACGCATAACACATAACGCATAACCCATAACGCATAACGCATAACGCATAACGCATAACGCATAACGCATAACGCATAACGCATAACGGTTCACGCATTACTCATAACGCATAACGCATAACGGATCACGCATAACGCATAACGCATAACGCATAACGCATAACGCATAACGCATAACGCATAACGCATAACGCATAACGCATATTGCGTAACGCATAACGCATAACGCATAACGCATAACGCATAACGCATAACGCATAACGCATGACGCATAACGCATAACGCATAACGCATAACGCATAACGCATAACCCATAACACATAACGCATAACGCATAACGCATAACGCATAACGCATAACGCATAACGCATAACGCATAACGCATAACGCATAACGCATAACGCATAACGCATAACGCATAACACATAACGCATAACGCATAACGCATAACGCATAACGCATAACGCAAATCGCATAACGCATAAGGCATAACGCATAACGCATAACGCATATCGCATAACGCATAACCCATAACGCATAACGCATAACGCATAACGCATAACGCATAACGCATAACGCATAACGCATAACGCATAACGCATAACGCATAACACATAACGCATAACGCATAACGCATAACGCATAACGCATAACGCAAATCGCATAACGCATAAGGCATAACGCATAACGCATAACGCATATCGCATAACGCATAACCCATAACGCATAACGCATAACGCATAACGCATAACGCATAACGCATAACGCATAACTCATAACACATAACGCATAACCCATAACGCATAACGCATAACGCATTACGCGTAACTCATAACGCATAAAGCATAACGCATAACGGATCACGCATTACTCATAACCCATAACGCATAACGCATAACGCATAACGCATAACGCATAACGCATAACGCATAACGCATAACGCATAACGCATAACGCATAACGCATAACGCATAACGCATAACGCATAACGAATAACGCATAACGCATAACGCATAACGCATAACAAATAACGCATAACCCATAACGCATAACGCATAACGCATAACGCATAACGCATAACGGATCACGCATTACTCATAACGCATAACGCATAACGGATCACGCATTTCTCATAACGCATAACGCATAACGCATAACGCATAACGCATAACGCATAACGCATAACGCATAACGCATAACGCATAACGCATAACGCATAACGCATAACGCATAACGCATAACGCATAACGCATAACGCATAACGCATAACGCATAACCCATAACACATAACGCATAACGCATAACGCAAAACGCATAACGCATAACGCATAACGCATAACACATAACGGATCACGCATTACTCATAACGCATAACGCATAAAGCATAACGCACAACGCATAACGCATAATGCATAACGCATAACGCATAACGCATAACACATAACGCATAACCTATAACGCACAACGCATAACGCATAACGCATAACGCATAACGCAAAACGCATAACGCATAGCGGATAACGCACAACGCATAACACATAACGCATAACGCATAACGCATAACGCATAACGCATAACGCATAACGCATAACGCATAACGCATAACGCATAACGCATAACGCATAACGCATAACGCATAACGCATAACGCATAACCCATAACGCATAACGCATAACGCAAAACGCATAACGCATAACGCATAACGCATAACACATAACGGATCACGCATTACTCATAACGCATAACGCATAAAGCATAACGCACAACGCATAACGCATAATGCATAACGCATAACGCATAACGCATAACACATAACGCATAACCTATAACGCACAACGCATAACGCATAACGCAAAACGCATAACGCATAGCGGATAACGCACAACGCATAACACATAACGCATAACGCATAACGCATAACGCATAACGCATAACGCATAACGCATAACGCATATTGCGTAACGCATAACGCATAACGCATAACGCATAACGCATAACGCATAACGCATAACGCATGACGCATAACGCATAACGCATAACGCATAACGCATAACGCAAATCGCATAACGCATAAGGCATAACGCATAACGCATAACGCATATCGCATAACGCATAACCCATAACGCATAACGCATAACGCATAACGCATAACGCATAACGCATAACTCATAACACATAACGCATAACCCATAACGCATAACGCATAACGCATTACGCGTAACTCATAACGCATAAAGCATAACGCATAACGGATCACGCATTACTCATAACCCATAACGCATAACGCATAACGCATAACGCATAACGCATAACGCATAACGCATAACGCATAACGCATAACGCATAACGCATAACGCATAACGCATAACGCATAACGCATAACGCATAACGCATAACGCATAACGCATAACGCATAACGCATAACGCATAACGCATAACGCATAACGCATAACGCATAACGCATAACGCATAACGCATAACGCATAACGCATGACGCATAACGCATAACGCATAACGCATAACGCATAACGCATAACCCATAACACATAACGCATAACGCATAACGCATAACGCATAACGCATAACGCATAACGCATAACGCATAACGCATAACGCATAACGCATTTCTCATAACGCATAACGCATAACGCATAACGCATAACGCATAACGCATAACGCATAACGCATATTGCGTAACGCATAACGCATAACGCATAACGCATAACGCATAACGCATAACGCATAACGCATGACGCATAACGCATAACGCATAACGCATAACGCATAACGCATAACCCATAACACATAACGCATAACGCATAACGCATAACGCATAACGCATAACGCATAACGCATAACGCATAACGCATAACGCATAACGCATAACGCATAACGCATAACGCATAACACATAACGCATAACGCATAACGCATAACGCATAACGCATAACGCAAATCGCATAACGCATAAGGCATAACGCATAACGCATAACGCATATCGCATAACGCATAACCCATAACGCATAACGCATAACGCATAACGCATAACGCATAACGCATAACTCATAACACATAACGCATAACCCATAACGCATAACGCATAACGCATTACGCGTAACTCATAACGCATAAAGCATAACGCATAACGGATCACGCATTACTCATAACCCATAACGCATAACGCATAACGCATAACGCATAACGCATAACGCATAACGCAAAACGCATAACGCATAACGCATAACGCATAACGCATAACGCATAACGCATAACGCATAACGCATAACGCATAACGCATAACGCATAACGCATAACGCATAACGCATAACGCATAACAAATAACGCATAACCCATAACGCATAACGCATAACGCATAACGCATAACGGATCACGCATTACTCATAACGCATAACGCATAACGGATCACGCATTTCTCATAATGCATAACGCATAACGCATAACGCATAACGCATAACGCATAACGCATAACGCATAACGCATAACGCATAACGCATAACGCATAACGCATAACGCATAACGCATAACGCATAACGCATAACGCATAACGCATAACGCATAACGCATAACGCATAACGCATAACGCATAACGCATAACGCATAACGCATAACGCATAACGCATAACGCATAACGCATAACGCATAACGCATAACGCATAACGCATAACGCATAACGCATAACGCATAACGCATAACGCATAACGCATAACGCATAACGCATAACGCATAACGCATAACGCATAACGCATAACGCATAACGCAAAACGCATAACGCATAGCGGATAACTCACAACGCATAACACATAACGCATAACGCATAACGCATAACGCATAACGCATAACGGATCACGCATTAATCATAACGCATAACGCATAACGCATAACGCATAACGCATAACGCATAACGCATAACGCATAACGCATAACGCATAACGCATAACGCATAACGCATAACGCATAACGCATAACGCATAACGCATAACGCATAACGCATAACGCATAACGCATAACGCATAACGCATAACGCATAACGCATAACGCATAACGCATAACGCATAACGCATAACGCATAACGCATAACGCATAACGCATAACGCATAACGCATAACGCACAACTCATAACGCATAACGCATAACGCATAACGCATAACGCATAACACATAACGCATAACCCATAACGCATAACGCATAACGCATAACGCATAACGCATAACGCATAACGCATAACGGTTCACGCATTACTCATAACGCATAACGCATAACGGATCACGCATAACGCATAACGCATAACGCATAACGCATAACGCATAACGCATAACGCATAACGCATAACGCATAACGCATAACGCATAACGCATAACGCATATTGCGTAACGCATAACGCATAACGCATAACGCATAACGCATAACGCATAACGCATAACGCATGACGCATAACGCATAACGCATAACGCATAACGCATAACGCATAACGCATATCGCATAACGCATAACGCATAACGCATAACGCATAACGCATAACGCATAACGCATAACGCATATCGCATAACGCATAACGCAAAACGCATAACGCATAGCGGATAACTCACAACGCATAACACATAACGCATAACGCATAACGCATAACGCATAACGGATCACGCATTACTCATAACGCATAACGCATAACGCATAACGCATAACGCATAACGCATAACGCATAACGCATAACGCATAACGCATAACGCATAACGCATAACGCATATCGCATAACGCATAACGCATAACGCATAACGCATAACGCATAACGCATAACGCATAACGCATAACGCATATCGCATAACGCATAACGCATAACGCATAACGCATAACGCATAACGCATAACGGATAACGCATAACGGATAACCCATAACGCATAACGCATAACGCATAACGCATAACGCATAACAAATAACGCATAACCCATAACGCATAACGCATAACGCATAACGCATAACGCATAACGCATAACGCATAACGCATAACGCATAACGGATCACGCATTACTCATAACGCATAACGCATAACGGATCACGCATTTCTCATAACGCATAACGCATAACGCATAACGCATAACGCATAACGCATAACGCATAACGCATAACGCATAAGGCATAACGCATAACGCATAACGCATAACGCATAACGCATAACGCATAACGCATAACGCATAACGCATAACGCATAACGCATAACGCATAACGCATAACGCATAACGCATAACGCATAACGCATAACGCATAACCCATAACGCATAACGCATAACGCAAAACGCATAACGCATAACGCATAACGCATAACACATAACGGATCACGCATTACTCATAACGCATAACGCATAAAGCATAACGCATAACGCATAACGCATAATGCATAACGCATAACGCATAACGCATAACACATAACGCATAACCTATAACGCACAACGCATAACGCATAACGCATAACGCAAAACGCATAACGCATAGCCGATAACGCACAACGCATAACACATAACGCATAACGCATAACGCATAACGCATAACGCATAACGCATAACGCATAACGCATAACGCATAACGCATAACGCATAACGCATAACGCATAACGCATAACGCATATTGCGTAACGCATAACGCATAACGCATAACGCATAACGCATAACGCATAACGCATAACGCATAACGCATAACGCATAACGCATAACGCATAACGCATAACGCATAACGCATAACCCATAACACATAACGCATAACGCATAACGCATAACGCATAACGCATAACGCATAACGCATAACGCATAACGCATAACGCATAACGCATAACGCATAACACATAACGCATAACGCATAACGCATTACGCATAACGCATAACGCATAACGCATAACGCATAACGCATAACGCATAACGCATAACGCATATCGCATAACGCATAACGCATAACGCATAACGCATAACGCATAACGCATAACGCATAACGCATAACGCATATCGCATAACGCATAACGCATAACGCATAACGCATAACGCATAACGCATAACGGATAACGCATAACGGATAACCCATAACGCATAACGCATAACGCATAACGCATAACGCATAACGCATAACGCATAACGCATAACGCATAACGCATAACGCATAACGCATAACGCATAACGCATAACGCATAACGCATAACAAATAACGCATAACCCATAACGCATAACGCATAACGCATAACGCATAACGCATAACGCATAACGCATAACGCATAACGCATAACGCATAACGGATCACGCATTACTCATAACGCATAACGCATAACGGATAACGCATAACTGATCACGCATTTCTCATAACGCATAACGCATAACGCATAACGCATAACGCATAACGCATAACGCATAACGCATAAGGCATAACGCATAACGCATAACGCATAACGCATAACGCATAACGCATAACGCGTAACGCATAACGCATAACGCATAACGCATAACGCATAACGCATAACGCATAACGCATAACGCATAACGCATAACGCATAACCCATAACGCATAACGCATAACGCAAAACGCATAACGCATAACGCATAACGCATAACACATAACGGATCACGCATTACTCATAACGCATAACGCATAAAGCATAACGCATAACGCATAACGCATAATGCATAACGCATAACGCATAACGCATAACACATAACGCATAACCTATAACGCACAACGCATAACGCATAACGCATAACGCAAAACGCATAACGCATAGCCGATAACGCACAACGCATAACACATAACGCATAACGCATAACGCATAACGCATAACGCATAACGCATAACGCATAACGCATAACGCATAACGCATAACGCATAACGCATAACGCATAACGCATAACGCATATTGCGTAACGCATAACGCATAACGCATAACGCATAACGCATAACGCATAACGCATAACGCATAACGCATAACGCATAACGCATAACGCATAACGCATAACGCATAACGCATAACGCATAACCCATAACACATAACGCATAACGCATAACGCATAACGCATAACGCATAACGCATAACGCATAACGCATAACGCATAACGCATAACGCATAACGCATAACACATAACGCATAACGCATAACGCATTACGCATAACGCATAACGCATAACGCATAACGCATAACGCATAACGCATAACGCATAACGCATAACGCATAACGCATAACGCATAACGCACAACGCATAACGCATAACGCATAACGCAAAACGCATAACGCATAGCGGATAACGCACAACGCATAACACATAACGCATAACGCATAACGCATAACACATAACGGATCACGCATTACTTATAACGCATAACGCATAAAGCATAACGCATAACGCATAATGCATAACGCATAACGCATAACGCATAACGCATAACGCATGACACATAACGCATAACCTATAACGCATAACGCATAACGCATAACGCACAACGCATAACGCATAACGCATAACGCAAAACGCATAACGCATAGCGGATAACTCACAACGCATAACACATAACGCATAACGCATAACGCATAACGCATAACGCATAACGCATAACGGATCACGCATTACTCATAACGCATAACGCATAACGCATAACGCATAACGCATAACGCATAACGCATAACGCATAACGCATAACGCATAACGCATAACGCATAACGCATAACGCATAACACATAACGCATAACGCATAACGCATAACGCATAACGCATAACGCATATCGCATAACGCATAACGCATAACGCATAACGCATAACGCATAACGCATAACGCATAACGCATAACGCATAACGCAAAACGCATAACGCATAGCCGATAACGCACAACGCATAACACATAACGCATAACGCATAACGCATAACGCATAACGCATAACGCATAACGCATAACGCATAACGCATAACGCATAACGCATAACGCATAACGCATATTGCGTAACGCATAACGCATAACGCATAACGCATAACGCATAACGCATAACGCATAACGCATAACGCATAACGCATAACGCATAACGCATAACGCATAACGCATAACGCATAACCCATAACACATAACGCATAACGCATAACGCATAACGCATAACGCATAACGCATAACGCATAACGCATAACGCATAACGCATAACGCATAACGCATAACGCATATCGCATAACGCATAACGCATAACACATAACGCATAACGCATAACGCATAACGTATAACGCATAACGCATAACGCAAATCGCATAACGCATAAGGCATAACGCATAACGCATAACGCATATCGCATAACGCATAACGCATAACGCATAACGCATAACGCATAACGCATAACGCATAACGGATCACGCATTACTCATAACGCATAACGCATAACGGATCACGCATTTCTCATAACGCATAACGCATAACGCATAACGCATAACGCATAACGCATAACGCATAACGCATAACGCATAACGCATAACGCATAACGCATAACGCATAACGCATAACGCATAACGCATAACGCAGAACGCATAACGCATAACGCATAACGCATAACGCATAACGCAAAACGCATAACGCATAACGCATAACGCATAACACATAACGGATCACGCATTACTCATAACGCATAACGCATAAAGCATAACGCATAACGCATAATGCATAACGCATAACGCATAACGCATAACGCATAACACATAACGCATAACCTATAACGCATAACGCATAACGCATAACGCAAAACGCATAACGCAAAGCGGGTAACGCACAACGCATAACACATAACGCATAACGCAAAACGCATAACGCATAACGCATTACGCATAACGCATAACGCATAACGCATAACGCATAACGCATAACGCATAACGCATAACGCATAACGCATAACGCACAACGCATAACGCATAACGCATAACGCAAAACGCATAACGCATAGCGGATAACGCACAACGCATAACACATAACGCATAACGCATAACGCATAACACATAACGGATCACGCATTACTTATAACGCATAACGCATAAAGCATAACGCATAACGCATAACGCATAATGCATAACGCATAACGCATAACGCATAACGCATAACGCATGACACATAACGCATAACCTATAACGCATAACGCATAACGCATAACGCACAACGCATAACGCATAACGCATAACGCAAAACGCATAACGCATAGCGGATAACTCACAACGCATAACACATAACGCATAACGCATAACGCATAACGCATAACGCATAACGGATCACGCATTACTCATAACGCATAACGCATAACGCATAACGCATAACGCATAACGCATAACGCATAACGCATAACGCATAACGCATAACGCATAACGCATAACGCATAACGCATAACACATAACGCATAACGCATAACGCATAACGCATAACGCATATCGCATAACGCATAACGCATAACGCATAACGCATAACGCATAACGCATAACGCATAACGCATAACGCATAACGCATAACGCATAACGCATAACGCATAACGCATAACGCATAACAAATAACGCATAACCCATAACGCATAACGCATAACGCATAACGCATAACGCATAACGCATAACGCATAACGCATAACGCATAACGGATCACGCATTACTCATAACGCATAACGCATAACGCATAACGGAATAACGCATAACGCATAACGCATAACGCATAACGCAGAACGCATAACGCATAACGCATAACGCATAACGCATAACGCATAACGCAAAACGCATAACGCATAACGCATAACGCATAACGCATAACGGATCACGCATTACTCATGACGCATAACGCATAAAGCATAACGCATAACGCATAATGCATAACGCATAACGCATAACGCATAACACATAACGCATAACCTATAACGCATAACGCATAACGCATAACGCAAAACGCATAACGCAAAGCGGGTAACGCACAACGCATAACACATAACGCATAACGCATAACGCATAACGCATAACGCATTACGCATAACGCATAACGCATAACGCATAACGCATAACGCATAACGCATAACGCATAACGCATAACGCACAACGCATAACGCATAACGCATAACGCAAAACGCATAACGCATAGCGGATAACGCACAACGCATAACACATAACGCATAACGCATAACGCATAACACATAACGGATCACGCATTACTTATAACGCATAACGCATAAAGCATAACGCATAACGCATAACGCATAACGCATAACGCATAACGCATAACGCATAACGCATAACGCAAAACGCATAGCGGATAACTCACAACGCATAACACATAACGCATAACGCATAACGCATAACGCATAACGGATCACGCATTACTCATAACGCATAACGCATAACGCATAACGCATAACGCATAACGCATAACGCATAACGCATAACGGATCACGCATTACTCATAACGCATAACGCATAACGCATAACGCATAACGCATAACGCATAACGCATAACGCATAACGCATAACGCATAACGCATAACGCATAACACATAACGCATAACGCATAACGCATAACGCATAACGCATATCGCATAACGCATAACGCATAACGCATAACGCATAACGCATAACGCATAACGCATAACGCATAACGCATAACGCATAACGCATAACAAATAACGCATAACCCATAACGCATAACGCATAACGC
>CAKAJA020001012.1:0-15323 GCA_916610235.2 Lasioglossum morio
TAAACGTATAACGTATATCGTATAACGTATAACGTATAACGTATAACGTATAACGTATAACGTATAACGTATAACGTATAACGTATAACGTATAACGTATAACGTATAACGTATAACGTATAACGTATAACGTATAACGTATAACGTATAACGTATAACGTATAACGTATAACGTATAAGGTATAACGTATAACGTATAACGTATATTGCATAACGTATAACGTATAATGTTAAACGTATAACCTATAACGTACAACGTATAACGTTTAAACCTATAACGTATAATGTATACGTGTAACGTTAAACGTATAACGTATAGCGCATAACGTATAACGTATAACGTATAACGTATAACGTAAAACGTATAACGAATAACGTATAACGTATATCGTATAACGTATAACGTATAACGTATAACGTATAACGTATAACTTTTAACGTATAACGTATAACGTATAACGTATAACGTATAACGTATAATGTTAAACGTATAACCTATAACGTACAACGTACAACGTATAACGTATAACGTATAACGTATAACGTATAACGTATAACGTAAAACGTATAACGAATAACGTATAACGTATATCGTATAACGTATAACGTATAACGTATAACGTATAACGTATAACTTTTAACGTATAACGTATAACGTATAACGTATAACGTATAACGTTAAACATATAACGTATAACGTATAACGTATAACGTATAACGTATAACGTATAACGTTAAACGTACGACGTATAACGTATAACGTATAACGTACAACGTACAACGTACAACGTATAACGTATAACGTATAACGTATAACGTATAACTTTTAACGTTAAACATATAACGTATAACGTATAACGTATAACGTTAAACATATAACGTATAACGTATAACGTATAACGTATAACGTATAACGTATAACGTATAACGTATAACGTATAACGTATAACGTAAAACGTATAACGAATAACGTATAACGTATATCGTATAACGTATAACGTATAACGTATAACGTATAACGTATAACGTATAACTTTTAACGTATAACGTATAACGTATAACGTATAACGTATAACGTTAAACATATAACGTATAACGTATAACGTATAACGTATAACGTATAACGTATAACGTACAGCGTATAACGTATAACGTATAACGTATAACGTATAACGTATAACGTATAACGTATAACGTATAACGTATAACGTATAACGTATAACGTATAACGTATAACGTATAACGTATAAAGTATAACGTATAACGTATAACGTATAACGTATAACGTATAACGTATAACGTATAAAGTATAACGTACAACGTACAACGTACAACGTATAACGTATAACGTATAACTTTTAACGTTAAACATATAACGTATAACGTATAACGTATAACGTTAAACATATAACGTATAACGTATAACGTATAACGTATAACGTATAACGTATAACGTATAACGTATAACGTATAACGTATAACGTATAACGTATAACGTATAACGTATAACGTATAACGTATAACGTATAACGTATAACGTATAACGTATAACGTATAACGTATAACGTATAACGTATAACGTATAACGTATAACGTATAACGTATAACGTATAACGTATAACGTATAACGTATAACGTATAACGTATAACGTATAACGTATAACGTATAACGTATAACGTATAACGTATAACGTATAACGTATAACGTATAACGTATAACGTATAACGTATAACGTATAACGTATAACGTATAACGTATAACGTATAACGTATAACGTATAACGTATAACGTATAACGTATAACGTATAACGTATAACGTATAACGTATAACGTATAACGTATAACGTATAACGTATAACGTATAACGTATAACGTATAACGTATAACGTATAACGTATAACGTATAACGTATAACGTATAACGTATAACGTATAACGTATAATGTTAAACGTATAACCTATAACGTACAACGTACAACGTACAACGTATAACGTATAACGTATAACGTATAACGTATAACGTATAACGTATAACGTATAACGTATAACTTTTAACGTATAACGTATAACGTATAACGTATAACGTATAACGTATAACGTATAACGTATAACGTATAACGTATAACGTATAACGTATAACGTATAACGTATAACGTATAACGTATAACGTATAACGTATAACGTATAACGTATAACGTATAACGTATAATGTATAACGTATAACGTATAACGTATAACGCATAACGTATAACGTATAACGTATAATGTTAAACGTATAACGTATATCGTATAACGTATAACGTATAACGTATAACGTATAACGTATAACGTATAACGTATAACGTATAACGTATAACGTATAATGTTAAACGTATAACGTATATCGTATAACGTATAACGTATAACGTATAACGTATAACGTATAACGTATAACGTATAACGTATAACGTATAACGTATAACGTATAACGTATAACGTATAACGTATAACGTATAACGTATAACGTATAACGTATAACGTATAACGTATAAGGTATAACGTATAACGTATAACGTATATTGCATAACGTATAACGTATAATGTTAAACGTATAACCTATAACGTACAACGTATAACGTTTAAACGTATAACGTATAATGTATAACGTGTAACGTTAAACGTATAACGTATAGCGCATAACGTATAACGTGTAACGTATAATGTTAAACTTATAACCTATAACGTATAACGTATAATGTATAACGTGTAACGTTAAACGTATAACGTATAACGAATAACGTATAACGTATAACGTAAAACGTACAACGTATAACGTATAACGTATAACGTACAACGTACAACGTACAACGTATAACGTATAACGTATAACGTATAACTTTTAACGTTAAACATATAACGTATAACGTATAACGTATAACGTTAAACATATAACGTATAACGTATAACGTATAACGTATAACGTATAACGTATAACGTATAACGTATAACGTATAACGTATAACGTATAACGTATAACGTATAACGTATAACGTATAACGTATAACGTATAACGTATAACGTATAACGTATAACGTATAACGTATAACGTATAACGTATAACGTACAACGTACAACGTACAACGTATAACGTATAACGTATAACGTATAACGTATAACGTATAACGTATAACGTATAACGTATAACGTATAACGTATAACATATAACGTATAACGTATAACGTATAACGTATAACGTATAACGTATAACGTATAACGTATAACGTATAACGTATAACGTATAACGTATAACGTATAACGTATAAAGTATAACGTATAACGTATAACGTATAACGTATAACGTATAAAGTATAACGTACAACGTACAACGTACAACGTATAACGTATAACGTATAACGTATAACGTATAACGTATAACGTATAACGTATAACGTATAACGTATAACGTATAACGTATAACGTATAACGTATAACGTATAACGTATAACGTATAACGTATAACGTATAACGTATAACGTATAAGGTATAACGTATAACGTATAACGTATATTGCATAACGTATAACGTATAATGTTAAACGTATAACCTATAACGTACAACGTATAACGTTTAAACGTATAACGTATAATGTATAACGTGTAACGTTAAACGTATAACGTATAGCGCATAACGTATAACGTGTAACGTATAATGTTAAACTTATAACCTATAACGTATAACGTATAATGTATAACGTGTAACGTTAAACGTATAACGTATAACGAATAACGTATAACGTATAACGTAAAACGTACAACGTATAACGTATAACGTATAACGTACAACGTACAACGTACAACGTATAACGTATAACGTATAACGTATAACTTTTAACGTTAAACATATAACGTATAACGTATAACGTATAACGTTAAACATATAACGTATAACGTATAACGTATAACGTATAACGTATAACGTATAACGTATAACGTATAACGTATAACGTATAACGTATAACGTATAACGTATAACGTATAACGTATAACGTATAACGTATAACGTATAACGTATAACGTATAACGTATAACGTATAACGTATAACGTACAACGTACAACGTACAACGTATAACGTATAACGTATAACTTTTAACGTTAAACATATAACGTATAACGTATGACGTATAACGTTAAACATATAACGTATAACGTATAACGTATAACGTATAACGTATAACGTATAACGTATAACGTATAACGTATAACATATAACGTATAACGTATAACGTATAACGTATAACGTATAACGTATAACGTATAACGTATAACGTATAACGTATAACGTATAACGTATAACGTATAACGTATAAAGTATAACGTATAACGTATAACGTATAAAGTATAACGTATAAAGTATAACGTACAACGTACAACGTACAACGTATAACGTATAACGTATAACGTATAACGTATAACGTATAACGTATAACGTATAACGTATAACGTATAACGTATAACGTATAACGTATAACGTATAACGTATAACGTATAACGTATAACGTATAACGTATAACGTATAACGTATAACGTATAACTTTTAACGTTAAACATATAACGTATAACGTATAACGTATAACGTTAAACATATAACGTATAACGTATAACGTATATCGTATAACGTATAACGTACAACGTACAACGTATAACGTATAACGTATAACGTATAACTTTTAACGTTAAACATATAACGTATAACGTATAACGTATAACGTAAAACGTATAACGAATAACGTATAACGTATATCGTATAACGTATAACGTATAACGTATAACGTATAACGTATAACGTATAACGTATAACTTTTAACGTATAACGTATAACGTATAACGTATAACGTATAACGTTAAACATATAACGTATAACGTATAACGTATAACGTATAACGTATAACGTATAACGTATAACGTATAACGTATAACGTATAACGTATAACGTATAACGTATAACGTATAACGTATAACGTATAACGTATAACGTATAACGTATAACGTATAACGTATAACGTATAACGTTAAACATATAACGTATAACGTATAACGTATAACGTATAACGTATAACGTATAACGTATAACGTATAACGTATAACGTATAACGTATAACGTATAACGTATAACGTATAACGTATAACGTATAACGTATAACGTATAACGTATAACGTATAACGTATAACGTATAACGTATAACGTATAACGTACAACGTACAACGTACAACGTATAACGTATAACGTATAACTTTTAACGTTAAACATATAACGTATAACGTATAACGTATAACGTTAAACATATAACGTATAACGTATAACGTATAACGTATAACGTATAACGTATAACGTATAACGTATAACGTATAACGTATAACATATAACGTATAACGTATAACGTATAACGTATAACGTATAACGTATAACGTATAACGTATAACGTATAACGTATAACGTATAACGTATAACGTATAAAGTATAACGTATAACGTATAACGTATAACGTATAACGTATAAAGTATAACGTACAACGTTCAACGTACAACGTATAACGTATAACGTATAACGTATAACGTATAACGTATAACGTATAACGTATAACGTATAACGTATAACGTATAACGTATAACGTATAACGTATAACGTATAACGTATAACGTATAACGTATAACGTATAACGTATAACGTATAACGTATAACGTATAACGTATAACGTATAACTTTTAACGTTAAACATATAACGTATAACGTATAACGTATAACGTTAAACATATAACGTATAACGTATAACGTATAAAGTATAACGTACAACGTACAACGTACAACGTATAACGTATAACGTATAACGTATAACTTTTAACGTTAAACATATAACGTATAACGTATAACGTATAACGTAAAACGTATAACGAATAACGTATAACGTATATCGTATAACGTATAACGTATAACGTATAACGTATAACGTATAACGTATAACGTATAACTTTTAACGTATAACGTATAACGTATAACGTATAACGTATAACGTTAAACATATAACGTATAACGTATAACGTATAACGTATAACGTATAACGTATAACGTATAACGTATAACGTATAACGTATAACGTATAACGTATAACGTATAACGTATAACGTATAACGTATAACGTATAACGTATAACGTATAACGTATAACGTATAACGTATAACGTATAAAGTATAACGTATAACGTATAACGTATAACGTATAAAGTATAACGTACAACGTACAACGTACAACGTATAACGTATAACGTATAACGTATAACTTTGAACGTTAAACATATAACGTATAACGTATAACGTATAACGTTAAACATATAACGTATAACGTATAACGTATAACGTATAACGTATAACGTATAACGTATAACGTATAACGTATAACGTATAACGTATAACGTATAACGTATAACGTATAACGTATAACGTATAACGTATAACGTATAACGTATAACGTATAACGTATAACGTATAACGTATAACGTATAACGTATAACGTATAACGTATAACGTATAACGTATAACGTATAACGTATAACGTATAACATATAACGTATAACGTATAACGTATAACGTATAACGTATAACGTATAACGTATAACGTATAACGTATAACGTATAACGCATAACGTATAACGTATAACGTATAACGTATAACGTATAATGTATAACGTATAACGTATAACGTATAACGTATAACGTATAACGTATAACGTATAACGTATAATGTTAAACGTATAACCTATAACGTACAACGTACAACATACAACGTATAACGTATAACGTATAACGTATAACGTATAACGTATAACGTATAACTTTTAACGTATAACGTATAACGTATAACGTATAACGTATAACGTATAACGTATAACGTATAACGTATAACGTATAACGTATAACGTATAACGTATAACGTATAACGTATAACGTATAACGTATAACGTATAACGTATAACGTATAATGTATAACGTATAACGTATAACGTATAACGCATAACGTATAACGTATAACGTATAATGTTAAACGTATAACGTATATCGTATAACGTATAACGTATAACGTATAACGTATAACGTATAACGTATAACGTATAACGTATAACGTATAACGTATAACGCATAACGTATAACGTATAACGTATAACGTATAACGTATAATGTATAACGTATAACGTATAACGTATAACGTATAACGTATAACGTATAACGTATAACGTATAACGTATAATGTTAAACGTATAACCTATAACGTACAACGTACAACATACAACGTATAACGTATAACGTATAACGTATAACGTATAACGTATAACGTATAACTTTTAACGTATAACGTATAACGTATAACGTATAACGTATAACGTATAACGTATAACGTATAACGTATAACGTATAACGTATAACGTATAACGTATAACGTATAACGTATAACGTATAACGTATAACGTATAACGTATAACGTATAATGTATAACGTATAACGTATAACGTATAACGCATAACGTATAACGTATAACGTATAATGTTAAACGTATAACGTATATCGTATAACGTATAACGTATAACGTATAACGTATAACGTATAACGTATAACGTATAACGTATAATGTTAAACGTATAACGTATATCGTATAACGTATAACGTATAACGTATAACGTATAACGTATAACGTATAACGTATAACGTATAACGTATAACGTATAACGTATAACGTATAACGTATAACGTATAACGTATAACGTATAACGTATAACGTATAACGTATAACGTATAACGTATAACGTATAACGTATAACGTATAACGTATAACGTATAACGTATAACGTATAACGTATAACGTATAACGTATAACGTATAACGTATAACGTATAACGTATATTGCATAACGTATAACGTATAATGTTAAACGTATAACCTATAACGTACAACGTATAACGTTTAAACGTATAACGTATAATGTATAACGTGTAACGTTAAACGTATAACATATAGCGCATAACGTATAACGTGTAACGTATAATGTTAAACTTATAACCTATAACGTATAACGTATAATGTATAACGTGTAACGTTAAACGTATAACGTATAACGTATAACGTATAACGTATAACGTTAAACGTACAACGTATAACGTATAACGTATAACGTACAACGTACAACGTACAACGTATAACGTATAACGTATAACGTATAACTTTTAACGTTAAACATATAACGTATAACGTATAACGTATAACGTTAAACATATAACGTATAACGTATAACGTATAACGTATAACGTATAACGTATAACGTATAACGTATAATGTTAAACGTATAACCTATAACGTACAACGTATAACGTTTAAACGTATAACGTATAATGTATAACGTGTAACGTTAAACATATAACGTATAACGTATAACGTATAACGTTAAACATATAACGTATAACGTATAACGTATAACGTATAACGTATAACGTATAACGTATAACGTATAACGTATAATGTTAAACGTATAACCTATAACGTACAACGTATAACGTTTAAACGTATAACGTATAATGTATAACGTGTAACGTTATACGTATAACGTATAACGTATAACGTATAACTTTTAACGTATAACGTATAACGTATAACGTATAACGTATAACGTATAACGTATAACGTATAACGTATAACGTATAACGTATAACGTATAACGTATAACGTATAACGTATAACGTATAACGTATAACGTATAACGTATAACGTATAACGTATAAAGTATAACGTATAACGTATAACGTATAACGTATAACGTATAACGTATAAAGTATAACGTACAACGTACAACGTACAACGTATAACGTATAACGTATAACTTTTAACGTTAAACATATAACGTATAACGTATAACGTATAACGTTAAACATATAACGTATAACGTATAACGTATAACGTATAACGTATAACGTATAACGTATAACGTATAACGTATAACGTATAACGTATAACGTATAACGTATAACGTATAACGTATAACGTATAACGTATAACGTATAACGTATAACGTATAACGTATAACGTATAACGTATAACGTATAACGTATAACGTATAACGTATAACGTATAACGTATAACGTATAACGTATAACGTATAACGTATAACGTATAACGTATAACGTATAACGTATAACGTATAACGTATAACGTATAACGTATAACGTATAACGTATAACGTATAACGTATAACGTATAACGTATAACGTATAACGTATAACGTATAACGTATAACGTATAACGTATAACGTATAACGTATAACGTATAACGTATAACGTATAACGTATAACGTATAACGTATAACGTATAACGCATAACGTATAACGTATAACGTATAATGTTAAACGTATAACGTATATCGTATAACGTATAACGTATAACGTATAACCTATAACGTACAACGTATAACGTATAATGTATAACGTATAATGTTAAACGTATAACGTATATCGTATAACGTATAACGTATAACGTATAACGTATAACGTATAACGTATAACGTATAACGTATAACCTATAACGTACAACGTATAACGTATAACGTATAACGTATAACGTATAACGTATAACGTATAACGTATAACGTATAACGTATAACGTATAACGTATAACGTATAACGTATAACGTATAACGTATAACGTATAACGTATAACGTATAACGTATAACGTATAACGTATAACGTATAACGTATAACGTATATTGCATAACGTATAACGTATAATGTTAAACGTATAACCTATAACGTACAACGTATAACGTTTAAACGTATAACGTATAATGTATAACGTGTAACGTTAAACGTATAACATATAGCGCATAGCGTATAACGTGTAACGTATAATGTTAAACTTATAACCTATAACGTATAACGTATAATGTATAACGTGTAACGTTAAACGTATAACGTATAACGTATAACGTATAACGTATAACGTTAAACGTACAACGTATAACGTATAACGTATAACGTACAACGTACAACGTACAACGTATAACGTATAACGTATAACGTATAACTTTTAACGTTAAACATATAACGTATAACGTATAACGTATAACGTTAAACATATAACGTATAACGTATAACGTATAACGTATAACGAATAACGTATAACGTATAACGTATAACGTATAACGTATAATGTTAAACGTATAACCTATAACGTACAACGTATAACGTTTAAACGTATAACGTATAATGTATAACGTGTAACGTTAAACGTATAACGTATAACGTATAACGTATAACGTATAACGTTAAACGTACGACGTATAACGTATAACGTATAACGTACAACGTACAACGTACAACGTATAACGTATAACGTATAACGTATAACTTTTAACGTTAAACATATAACGTATAACGTATAACGTATAACGTTAAACATATAACGTATAACGTATAACGTATAACGTATAACGTATAACGTATAACGTATAACGTATAACGTATAACGTATAAAGTATAACGTATAACGTATAACGTATAACGTATAACGTATAACGTATAAAGTATAACGTACAACGTACAACGTACAACGTATAACGTATAACGTATAACTTTTAACGTTAAACATATAACGTATAACGTATAACGTATAACGTTAAACATATAACGTATAACGTATAACGTATAACGTATAACGTATAACGTATAACGTATAACGTATAACGTATAACGTATAACGTATAACGTATAACGTATAACGTATAACGTATAACGTATAACGTATAACGTATAACGTATAACGTATAACGTATAACGTATAACGTATAACGTATAACGTATAACGTATAACGTATAACGTATAACGTATAACGTATAACGTATAACGTATAACGTATAACGTATAACGTATAACGTATAACGTATAACGTATAACGTATAACGTATAACGTATAACGTATAACGTATAACGTATAACGTATAACGTATAACGTATAACGTATAACGTATAACGTATAACGTATAACGTATAACGTATAACGTATAACGTATAACGTATAACGTATAACGTATAACGTATAACGTATAACGTATAACGTATAACGTATAACGTATAATGTTAAACGTATAACCTATAACGTACAACGTACAACGTACAACGTATAACGTATAACGTATAACGTATAACGTATAACGTATAACGTATAACGTATAACTTTTAACGTATAACGTATAACGTATAACGTATAACGTATAACGTATAACGTATAACGTATAACGTATAACGTATAACGTATAACGTATAACGTATAACGTATAACGTATAACGTATAACGTATAACGTATAACGTATAACGTATAATGTATAACGTATAACGTATAACGTATAACGCATAACGTATAACGTATAACGTATAATGTTAAACGTATAACGTATATCGTATAACGTATAACGTATAACGTATAACGTATAACGTATAACGTATAACGTATAACGTATAACGTATAACGTATAATGTTAAACGTATAACGTATATCGTATAACGTATAACGTATAACGTATAACGTATAACGTATAACGTATAACGTATAACGTATAACGTATAACGTATAACGTATAACGTATAACGTATAACGTATAACGTATAACGTATAACGTATAACGTATAACGTATAACGTATAACGTATAACGTATAACGTATAAGGTATAACGTATAACGTATAACGTATAACGTATAACGTATAACGTATAACGTATAACGTATAACGTATAATGTTAAACGTATAACCTATAACGTACAACGTATAACGTTTAAACGTATAACGTATAATGTATAACGTGTAACGTTATACGTATAACGTATAACGTATAACGTATAACTTTTAACGTATAACGTATAACGTATAACGTATAACGTATAACGTATAACGTATAACGTATAACGTATAACGTATAACGTATAACGTATAACGTATAACGTATAACGTATAACGTATAACGTATAACGTATAACGTATAAAGTATAACGTATAACGTATAACGTATAACGTATAACGTATAACGTATAAAGTATAACGTACAACGTACAACGTACAACGTATAACGTATAACGTATAACTTTTAACGTTAAACATATAACGTATAACGTATAACGTATAACGTTAAACATATAACGTATAACGTATAACGTATAACGTATAACGTATAACGTATAACGTATAACGTATAACGTATAACGTATAACGTATAACGTATAACGTATAACGTATAACGTATAACGTATAACGTATAACGTATAACGTATAACGTATAACGTATAACGTATAACGTATAACGTATAACGTATAACGTATAACGTATAACGTATAACGTATAACGTATAACGTATAACGTATAACGTATAACGTATAACGTATAACGTATAACGTATAACGTATAACGTATAACGTATAACGTATAACGTATAACGTATAACGTATAACGTATAACGTATAACGTATAACGTATAACGTATAACGTATAACGTATAACGTATAACGTATAACGTATAACGTATAACGTATAACGTATAACGTATAACGTATAACGTATAACGTATAACGTATAACGTATAACGCATAACGTATAACGTATAACGTATAATGTTAAACGTATAACGTATATCGTATAACGTATAACGTATAACGTATAACGTATAACGTATAACGTATAACGTATAACGTATAACGTATAATGTTAAACGTATAACGTATATCGTATAACGTATAACGTATAACGTATAACGTATAACGTATAACGTATAACGTATAACGTATAACGTATAACGTATAACCTATAACGTACAACGTATAACGTATAACGTATAACGTATAACGTATAACGTATAACGTATAACGTATAACGTATAACGTATAACGTATAACGTATAACGTATAACGTATAACGTATAACGTATAACGTATAACGTATAACGTATAACGTATAACGTATAACGTATAACGTATAACGTATAACGTATATTGCATAACGTATAACGTATAATGTTAAACGTATAACCTATAACGTACAACGTATAACGTTTAAACGTATAACGTATAATGTATAACGTGTAACGTTAAACGTATAACATATAGCGCATAGCGTATAACGTGTAACGTATAATGTTAAACTTATAACCTATAACGTATAACGTATAATGTATAACGTGTAACGTTAAACGTATAACGTATAACGTATAACGTATAACGTATAACGTTAAACGTACAACGTATAACGTATAACGTATAACGTACAACGTACAACGTACAACGTATAACGTATAACGTATAACGTATAACTTTTAACGTTAAACATATAACGTATAACGTATAACGTATAACGTTAAACATATAACGTATAACGTATAACGTATAACGTATAACGAATAACGTATAACGTATAACGTATAACGTATAACGTATAATGTTAAACGTATAAACTATAACGTACAACGTATAACGTTTAGACGTATAACGTATAACGTATAATGTATAACATATAATGTTAAACGTATAACGTATAACGTATAACGTATAACGTATAACGTTAAACGTACGACGTATAACGTATAACGTATAACGTACAACGTACAACGTACAACGTATAACGTATAACGTATAACGTATAACTTTTAACGTTAAACATATAACGTATAACGTATAACGTATAACGTTAAACATATAACGTATAACGTATAACGTATAACGTATAACGTATAACGTATAACGTATAACGTATAACGTATAACGTATAAAGTATAACGTATAACGTATAACGTATAACGTATAACGTATAACGTATAAAGTATAACGTACAACGTACAACGTACAACGTATAACGTATAACGTATAACTTTTAACGTTAAACATATAACGTATAACGTATAACGTATAACGTTAAACATATAACGTATAACGTATAACGTATAACGTATAACGTATAACGTATAACGTATAACGTATAACGTATAACGTATAACGTATAACGTATAACGTATAACGTATAACGTATAACGTATAACGTATAACGTATAACGTATAACGTATAACGTATAACGTATAACGTATAACGTATAACGTATAACGTATAACGTATAACGTATAACGTATAACGTATAACGTATAACGTATAACGTATAACGTATAACGTATAACGTATAACGTATAACGTATAACGTATAACGTATAACGTATAACGTATAACGTATAACGTATAACGTATAACGTATAACGTATAACGTATAACGTATAACGTATAACGTATAACGTATAACGTATAACGTATAACGTATAACGTATAACGTATAACGTATAACGTATAACGTATAACGTATAACGTATAACGTATAACGTATAACGTATAACGTATAACGTATAACGTATAACGTATAACGTATAATGTTAAACGTATAACCTATAACGTACAACGTACAACGTACAACGTATAACGTATAACGTATAACGTATAACGTATAACGTATAACGTATAACGTATAACTTTTAACGTATAACGTATAACGTATAACGTATAACGTATAACGTATAACGTATAACGTATAACGTATAACGTATAACGTATAACGTATAACGTATAACGTATAACGTATAACGTATAACGTATAACGTATAACGTATAACGTATAATGTATAACGTATAACGTATAACGTATAACGCATAACGTATAACGTATAACGTATAATGTTAAACGTATAACGTATATCGTATAACGTATAACGTATAACGTATAACGTATAACGTATAACGTATAACGTATAACGTATAACGTATAACGTATAATGTTAAACGTATAACGTATATCGTATAACGTATAACGTATAACGTATAACGTATAACGTATAACGTATAACGTATAACGTATAACGTATAACGTATAACGTATAACGTATAACGTATAACGTATAACGTATAACGTATAACGTATAACGTATAACGTATAACGTATAAGGTATAACGTATAACGTATAACGTATATTGCATAACGTATAACGTATAATGTTAAACGTATAACCTATAACGTACAACGTATAACGTTTAAACGTATAACGTATAATGTATAACGTGTAACGTTAAACGTATAACGTATAGCGCATAACGTATAACGTATAACGTATAACGTATAACGTAAAACGTATAACGAATAACGTATAACGTATATCGTATAACGTATAACGTATAACGTATAACGTATAACGTATAACTTTTAACGTATAACGTATAACGTATAACGTATA
>CAKAJA020001014.1:0-12199 GCA_916610235.2 Lasioglossum morio
TAATTTTGTTTTTAAATGAAAATATATTTATTCATTTTGATTGAAAACGTGGATTCTACTTAGTTGTTGGTAAACACACATTAGTATTTTTATTTTATTTTTGATTTTACTTCAACTCGCCCGTAAGACGGCGCAGTCTATCTCTAAATATGTCTGTAGTCGTAACATAACCATGAATTTGTAAACTTTTCGATTGATCCTACTACCGAGCATTTTATTCGTTTCGATATATTCCAAAATGTTCGCAATCATGCTAAAGATCATTGGTTGTCCCCAATCGGTGGACCGGGGTTCGAATCCCGTCGGGGTAAGAAATTATTCTTCTCCGTTCATTCTCAGTTTAAATTTTCGCGCCCCACTTTCCACTTCCGTGACAACGAAACGTCACATATCCGTCACATCGAAACGTCACATCCGTCACATTAGAAAATTGTTACCCTCAGCAAAGAAGTTTCACTTCAATAGGGAAAACTATGTAAAACGACAATAACAATAAACGCGGAATCAGGGGAATAAGTTTGACATATACGAGCGAAACACCGAAAAACAAACAGGAAAACAACATAGGGCAACGGTATAGCGTAGGAAGACAGCGGGGTCCTCTGTGAAAAGAGAAAAAAAAATTAAAAGAGAGAGTCGAGCGTAGGGTAAACGTAGGCCATAAAAAAGGGATCATTGTTCATCGTCACGAAATGGCTCGGGCGAACGGGCCAGCGAAAAATAGATAGACAGGCGAAACGAAACACGACGTTGGAAAAATCAACACGTGTTACGTTTCGAACTCAAGCATATCCAATTGAGATCGAGATTCCTCGAAAGGAAAAGCCAGACTAGGAGGATGAATACATACATGATCTCTTCTAGGGCGGGACTTAACACGACAGTCTGCGCAAGAGTTCCAAACTCGCAAAGGCGGTCCTTACCCCACCCGCGAGAAACAGGAAGAAAGCGAGAAACTATAGATACGACGCAAGGAAAGAACCGGGAAAGATATATCAGTTCGAAGTCGAAGAAGATCGCGTGCGAATTAGACGAATAATCGTAACGAAAAACTAAGTAGTGGTGCAGAGTTCCGCGATACAAATGAAATACGCGACGCGCTGCAATTAACAATCGCGAGTAACTGCGAACAATCGCGATTAATTACGAACAATCGCGACTAAATTACGAATAATCGCGAATAATTGCGAACAATTGTGATCAATAGTGAACAATCGCGATTAAATTACGAACGATCGCGAATAAGTGCAAATAACTGCGAACAATCGTGAATATTTGAAAACAATTCTGAATAATCGCGGAAATGGACTGAAGTGATTGGTGTCAATGAGAAACGAAAGAAAGGACAGAAGGCCGATCAAACGGGTTCGAAGGAGGGAGAAAAACGCGACTAAAGAATAAGGGAATAGCTGAGAATGGTAGGAACATGCGCTCTCTCAATAACACGAATTAGAGACAGAAATGAAAAATGAAAAAAAAAAAACAGAACAAGCTTAATCGCGAGAACAGAAATTTAGCAACGTTAATCTCCGCGAAGAAAGAGATACCGATAACAGTAAGCTGACAGGATCAAAGTAGTCAAATCAGTAAAAGACAGTCGAGAATAGTGTGAAAAAACAGGATAAAAAATTAAAATAATTGAAAATAAATTTAACAGCTATCTTCCTAAAGACGCATGAAACACGATGGTAACAATTACATGAAAAAATAATTCGCACAATTCTCACAAATCGAAATTCTATCGCTTCGCCTGTCACCCACAGGCGTCGTGGTGCGATAGACTTTCATTCAATTCATCCTGTTTGTTCTCGCTTCTCTCAAATCGAATCAGCAAATATTTTGAACGCTTCCAATGTTTCCGATGATGATTTGACACCCGCAAAAATAGAATAAAACGAATAAATAATTTGAAATTCAAGAAAATCATCGCGCGACAAGTCACGTAAACGCGTATAATATTACAATAAATTAAACGTTGTATGTGGAAATGCTAGCTAATTAAATAACGCAAAAAACAACCAATCTCATCCCTCACGCAGTGAGGAATGAGAGAGATATAGAAAATAGAAGATGTCACAATAAATTAACTCAACTAAACATGCACGCACAGCTAGCATTCACTTCTCAATTGAATTAGAACTCAGAAAAGATAAATAACCCAGATCACGCGAACAGAACCCGGAATATAAATAAATAGCACGAATGAAATGGAAGTAACAGTGTGTCAAATCAGAATCGGACGATGCAGACATTCGTGAAAATAGAATAGAATCTCACAACAGTAATAACGAAGAACTCAACAATAAATTAGATATGAATTAACAATAGATGCAAAAGAATTAAACAGAATATAAATTATAACGTATAGAAAAGTCACTAATCTCGCATCGAATTAGAAGAAACACCAAAACTTGCAAGAACACAATGTTCACAGATGAAACTGATCAAAATGGTCACGAATGTCTACACAAAACAACAACAATTTGATCCTGGCAGAAGTACAACACGAATAACAGATCATTAGAAAGACGTAGACAACACCAGCGCGAACAAATAGAATAATAAATAGCAAAATTAATAAGCGTAGCATCCAACCCACAGATGCAAAGCCTCACACAGGCACCTGCGAAAGAAAAATTAAGATAAATATTAATATTCCAGCAACAATCAAAAGTAAGATATATAAGTAATATATAAATATGATATCTCGATACATAGTAGAATACAAACTAGTCGGAATAAATAAATATTGTTTGCAAAAACACAACCAAATCAAGGAAATGCTCGTGCAAACGAGAAAAACTTGAACATTAATCAAATTAAACAATGTACCAACCTCGAGCTTAGACACGTGCACGTTCAGCAGCAACAAAATGCCAGGACGATGAACAGCAAAATCCGAAATTCAAGGAAAAGCTAAAAATAAAAACAGAATTAGCAGAAAATAATAGCCGCGAGAAGTAAAGTAGAAATTGAAAAGAACAGCAAATAATGAATGTAAATGAAAACTGCGACTAGTTTGTAAGAAAAACCAAACGACACAATTCACAGAAAAGTAGAACAAACACGCGACAAAGTTCCAAATACTAATAAATTAAACGATAGAGTGTAATATAACTGATTAAAACCGAACAGACACGGGCACGGCACGCTCGCGAAGCGACCACGTGCACCGGTTCGAACTGTAAACAGAGAAGTTAGGCGAATCGCGTTCGATTGCTAGGGGAGCATGAGGCATCGAGCAACGATGCGATCATGCGAACCGGCGCGACGAAAATAATTAATTTTCAATTGAAAAGGCAATTTTCGATCGTCTCGAAGATCACGGTGGCGATCGAGCCTCGATTACCGATCGACGAGCCACGGGAAACACCGCAAAAAAAAAGAAACTTCGGATTCCCGGGGATCGAACGCGCGGAATATTTTGAAAAAGTCAACGACCGAGATTGACACGAGACGCGATATATAAAAGAGAAAAAGATGCGATAAGATGTATTTATTGAAAGACGTAAAGGGAATCATAAGGGAAAAGTAGACGACAAAGGGTCAAACGATTTAATGAAAAAGAAACAAAAATAAAACAAATGAAAATAGGAAGAATCGCGGAAACATTGTTAGATGGAAAATACTATTTTCTCAATTAGTAGAACGTACAGGCAACAGGTCCTCCACCTCCAGCTCGCGATTAAAGTCTTAAACAGGAAAAAAAAAGAAAAATAGATTAGTGTACGATATCCGCGAATATACGCGAAGAGATACAATAACGAAACACTAAGCGGTCAAAGACAACGGCGAATTGAATGGGCGGGGGCGCGAAACGAAAAATCGAAAAACGAAAAACAAAAAAGAGACGCGCAGACAACTAAGCTCGAAACGTTTGAGACAGCACAGAACGAAAAGAGAGAGTTCAATAAATACGATACAGAGCTCCGCTCTTTATACAAGACTTTTTGTTGTCGCCATAAGTAGGGTGTCTCGGTTTATGTTTACCACTGTCGCTTCCCATATTATGTTTATATTTATCACGTACACTTCAGAATCATACGTTCAGGAACGTATAATCCAATTCGTTAGCCACTGTGTTCTCCGGATCTGTCTCCGTTGGATTTGTACCTTTGGAGATATGTTCAATCCGTTGTACACGACAGAACAACGAATAATGTTCAATAACTTTGGAATCACATAACAAATGCATGTAATAGCATAAAAAGAGATGCTGTAATGATGGCAACAATGAGAAATGTAATACAAAGAGCGGTGCTCTGTATCGTAGAAAAATGAATCGCAGTTCCAACATCTGATGTAACTTGATTTTTTTTTGTAAGAAATAAGTTTTTATGAAAGTTACGTTTGTATAACCCTGTATATGTATTCAGTTTGATTGAAAATGTGGGATTCTACTTAGATTTTGGTAAACACACATTAGGATAATAATACTTTGTAAACACCGCACTGAGCTTCTTCTGCGCGACTAATTTTGTTTTTAAATGAAAATATATTTATTCATTTTGATTGAAAACGTGGATTCTACTTAGATTTTGGTAAACACACATCAGTATAATAATACTTTGTAAACACCACACTGAGCTTCTTCTGCGCGACTAATTTTGTTTTTAAATGAAAATATATTTATTCATTTTGATTGAAAACGTGGATTCTACTTAGTTGTTGGTAAACACACATTAGTATTTTTATTTTATTTTTGATTTTACTTCAACTCGCCCGTAAGACGGCGCAGTCTATCTCTAAATATGTCTGTAGTCGTAACATAACCATGAATTTGTAAACTTTTCGATTGATCCTACTACCGAGCATTTTATTCGTTTCGATATATTCCAAAATGTTCGCAATCATGCTAAAGATCATTGGTTGTCCCCAATCGGTGGACCGGGGTTCGAATCCCGTCGGGGTAAGAAATTATTCTTCTCCGTTCATTCTCAGTTTAAATTTTCGCGCCCCACTTTCCACTTCCGTGACAACGAAACGTCACATATCCGTCACATCGAAACGTCACATCCGTCACATTAGAAAATTGTTACCCTCAGCAAAGAAGTTTCACTTCAATAGGGAAAACTATGTAAAACGACAATAACAATAAACGCGGAATCAGGGGAATAAGTTTGACATATACGAGCGAAACACCGAAAAACAAACAGGAAAACAACATAGGGCAACGGTATAGCGTAGGAAGACAGCGGGGTCCTCTGTGAAAAGAGAAAAAAAAATTAAAAGAGAGAGTCGAGCGTAGGGTAAACGTAGGCCATAAAAAAGGGATCATTGTTCATCGTCACGAAATGGCTCGGGCGAACGGGCCAGCGAAAAATAGATAGACAGGCGAAACGAAACACGACGTTGGAAAAATCAACACGTGTTACGTTTCGAACTCAAGCATATCCAATTGAGATCGAGATTCCTCGAAAGGAAAAGCCAGACTAGGAGGATGAATACATACATGATCTCTTCTAGGGCGGGACTTAACACGACAGTCTGCGCAAGAGTTCCAAACTCGCAAAGGCGGTCCTTACCCCACCCGCGAGAAACAGGAAGAAAGCGAGAAACTATAGATACGACGCAAGGAAAGAACCGGGAAAGATATATCAGTTCGAAGTCGAAGAAGATCGCGTGCGAATTAGACGAATAATCGTAACGAAAAACTAAGTAGTGGTGCAGAGTTCCGCGATACAAATGAAATACGCGACGCGCTGCAATTAACAATCGCGAGTAACTGCGAACAATCGCGATTAATTACGAACAATCGCGACTAAATTACGAATAATCGCGAATAATTGCGAACAATTGTGATCAATAGTGAACAATCGCGATTAAATTACGAACGATCGCGAATAAGTGCAAATAACTGCGAACAATCGTGAATATTTGAAAACAATTCTGAATAATCGCGGAAATGGACTGAAGTGATTGGTGTCAATGAGAAACGAAAGAAAGGACAGAAGGCCGATCAAACGGGTTCGAAGGAGGGAGAAAAACGCGACTAAAGAATAAGGGAATAGCTGAGAATGGTAGGAACATGCGCTCTCTCAATAACACGAATTAGAGACAGAAATGAAAAATGAAAAAAAAAAAACAGAACAAGCTTAATCGCGAGAACAGAAATTTAGCAACGTTAATCTCCGCGAAGAAAGAGATACCGATAACAGTAAGCTGACAGGATCAAAGTAGTCAAATCAGTAAAAGACAGTCGAGAATAGTGTGAAAAAACAGGATAAAAAATTAAAATAATTGAAAATAAATTTAACAGCTATCTTCCTAAAGACGCATGAAACACGATGGTAACAATTACATGAAAAAATAATTCGCACAATTCTCACAAATCGAAATTCTATCGCTTCGCCTGTCACCCACAGGCGTCGTGGTGCGATAGACTTTCATTCAATTCATCCTGTTTGTTCTCGCTTCTCTCAAATCGAATCAGCAAATATTTTGAACGCTTCCAATGTTTCCGATGATGATTTGACACCCGCAAAAATAGAATAAAACGAATAAATAATTTGAAATTCAAGAAAATCATCGCGCGACAAGTCACGTAAACGCGTATAATATTACAATAAATTAAACGTTGTATGTGGAAATGCTAGCTAATTAAATAACGCAAAAAACAACCAATCTCATCCCTCACGCAGTGAGGAATGAGAGAGATATAGAAAATAGAAGATGTCACAATAAATTAACTCAACTAAACATGCACGCACAGCTAGCATTCACTTCTCAATTGAATTAGAACTCAGAAAAGATAAATAACCCAGATCACGCGAACAGAACCCGGAATATAAATAAATAGCACGAATGAAATGGAAGTAACAGTGTGTCAAATCAGAATCGGACGATGCAGACATTCGTGAAAATAGAATAGAATCTCACAACAGTAATAACGAAGAACTCAACAATAAATTAGATATGAATTAACAATAGATGCAAAAGAATTAAACAGAATATAAATTATAACGTATAGAAAAGTCACTAATCTCGCATCGAATTAGAAGAAACACCAAAACTTGCAAGAACACAATGTTCACAGATGAAACTGATCAAAATGGTCACGAATGTCTACACAAAACAACAACAATTTGATCCTGGCAGAAGTACAACACGAATAACAGATCATTAGAAAGACGTAGACAACACCAGCGCGAACAAATAGAATAATAAATAGCAAAATTAATAAGCGTAGCATCCAACCCACAGATGCAAAGCCTCACACAGGCACCTGCGAAAGAAAAATTAAGATAAATATTAATATTTCAGCAACAATCAAAAGTAAGATATATAAGTAATATATAAATATGATATCTCGATACATAGTAGAATACAAACTAGTCGGAATAAATAAATATTGTTTGCAAAAACACAACCAAATCAAGGAAATGCTCGTGCAAACGAGAAAAACTTGAACATTAATCAAATTAAACAATGTACCAACCTCGAGCTTAGACACGTGCACGTTCAGCAGCAACAAAATGCCAGGACGATGAACAGCAAAATCCGAAATTCAAGGAAAAGCTAAAAATAAAAACAGAATTAGCAGAAAATAATAGCCGCGAGAAGTAAAGTAGAAATTGAAAAGAACAGCAAATAATGAATGTAAATGAAAACTGCGACTAGTTTGTAAGAAAAACCAAACGACACAATTCACAGAAAAGTAGAACAAACACGCGACAAAGTTCCAAATACTAATAAATTAAACGATAGAGTGTAATATAACTGATTAAAACCGAACAGACACGGGCACGGCACGCTCGCGAAGCGACCACGTGCACCGGTTCGAACTGTAAACAGAGAAGTTAGGCGAATCGCGTTCGATTGCTAGGGGAGCATGAGGCATCGAGCAACGATGCGATCATGCGAACCGGCGCGACGAAAATAATTAATTTTCAATTGAAAAGGCAATTTTCGATCGTCTCGAAGATCACGGTGGCGATCGAGCCTCGATTACCGATCGACGAGCCACGGGAAACACCGCAAAAAAAAAGAAACTTCGGATTCCCGGGGATCGAACGCGCGGAATATTTTGAAAAAGTCAACGACCGAGATTGACACGAGACGCGATATATAAAAGAGAAAAAGATGCGATAAGATGTATTTATTGAAAGACGTAAAGGGAATCATAAGGGAAAAGTAGACGACAAAGGGTCAAACGATTTAATGAAAAAGAAACAAAAATAAAACAAATGAAAATAGGAAGAATCGCGGAAACATTGTTAGATGGAAAATACTATTTTCTCAATTAGTAGAACGTACAGGCAACAGGTCCTCCACCTCCAGCTCGCGATTAAAGTCTTAAACAGGAAAAAAAAAGAAAAATAGATTAGTGTACGATATCCGCGAATATACGCGAAGAGATACAATAACGAAACACTAAGCGGTCAAAGACAACGGCGAATTGAATGGGCGGGGGCGCGAAACGAAAAATCGAAAAACGAAAAACAAAAAAGAGACGCGCAGACAACTAAGCTCGAAACGTTTGAGACAGCACAGAACGAAAAGAGAGAGTTCAATAAATACGATACAGAGCTCCGCTCTTTATACAAGACTTTTTGTTGTCGCCATAAGTAGGGTGTCTCGGTTTATGTTTACCACTGTCGCTTCCCATATTATGTTTATATTTATCACGTACACTTCAGAATCATACGTTCAGGAACGTATAATCCAATTCGTTAGCCACTGTGTTCTCCGGATCTGTCTCCGTTGGATTTGTACCTTTGGAGATATGTTCAATCCGTTGTACACGACAGAACAACGAATAATGTTCAATAACTTTGGAATCACATAACAAATGCATGTAATAGCATAAAAAGAGATGCTGTAATGATGGCAACAATGAGAAATGTAATACAAAGAGCGGTGCTCTGTATCGTAGAAAAATGAATCGCAGTTCCAACATCTGATGTAACTTGATTTTTTTTTGTAAGAAATAAGTTTTTATGAAAGTTACGTTTGTATAACCCTGTATATGTATTCAGTTTGATTGAAAATGTGGGATTCTACTTAGATTTTGGTAAACACACATTAGGATAATAATACTTTGTAAACACCGCACTGAGCTTCTTCTGCGCGACTAATTTTGTTTTTAAATGAAAATATATTTATTCATTTTGATTGAAAACGTGGATTCTACTTAGATTTTGGTAAACACACATCAGTATAATAATACTTTGTAAACACCACACTGAGCTTCTTCTGCGCGACTAATTTTGTTTTTAAATGAAAATATATTTATTCATTTTGATTGAAAACGTGGATTCTACTTAGTTGTTGGTAAACACACATTAGTATTTTTATTTTATTTTTGATTTTACTTCAACTCGCCCGTAAGACGGCGCAGTCTATCTCTAAATATGTCTGTAGTCGTAACATAACCATGAATTTGTAAACTTTTCGATTGATCCTACTACCGAGCATTTTATTCGTTTCGATATATTCCAAAATGTTCGCAATCATGCTAAAGATCATTGGTTGTCCCCAATCGGTGGACCGGGGTTCGAATCCCGTCGGGGTAAGAAATTATTCTTCTCCGTTCATTCTCAGTTTAAATTTTCGCGCCCCACTTTCCACTTCCGTGACAACGAAACGTCACATATCCGTCACATCGAAACGTCACATCCGTCACATTAGAAAATTGTTACCCTCAGCAAAGAAGTTTCACTTCAATAGGGAAAACTATGTAAAACGACAATAACAATAAACGCGGAATCAGGGGAATAAGTTTGACATATACGAGCGAAACACCGAAAAACAAACAGGAAAACAACATAGGGCAACGGTATAGCGTAGGAAGACAGCGGGGTCCTCTGTGAAAAGAGAAAAAAAAATTAAAAGAGAGAGTCGAGCGTAGGGTAAACGTAGGCCATAAAAAAGGGATCATTGTTCATCGTCACGAAATGGCTCGGGCGAACGGGCCAGCGAAAAATAGATAGACAGGCGAAACGAAACACGACGTTGGAAAAATCAACACGTGTTACGTTTCGAACTCAAGCATATCCAATTGAGATCGAGATTCCTCGAAAGGAAAAGCCAGACTAGGAGGATGAATACATACATGATCTCTTCTAGGGCGGGACTTAACACGACAGTCTGCGCAAGAGTTCCAAACTCGCAAAGGCGGTCCTTACCCCACCCGCGAGAAACAGGAAGAAAGCGAGAAACTATAGATACGACGCAAGGAAAGAACCGGGAAAGATATATCAGTTCGAAGTCGAAGAAGATCGCGTGCGAATTAGACGAATAATCGTAACGAAAAACTAAGTAGTGGTGCAGAGTTCCGCGATACAAATGAAATACGCGACGCGCTGCAATTAACAATCGCGAGTAACTGCGAACAATCGCGATTAATTACGAACAATCGCGACTAAATTACGAATAATCGCGAATAATTGCGAACAATTGTGATCAATAGTGAACAATCGCGATTAAATTACGAACGATCGCGAATAAGTGCAAATAACTGCGAACAATCGTGAATATTTGAAAACAATTCTGAATAATCGCGGAAATGGACTGAAGTGATTGGTGTCAATGAGAAACGAAAGAAAGGACAGAAGGCCGATCAAACGGGTTCGAAGGAGGGAGAAAAACGCGACTAAAGAATAAGGGAATAGCTGAGAATGGTAGGAACATGCGCTCTCTCAATAACACGAATTAGAGACAGAAATGAAAAATGAAAAAAAAAAAACAGAACAAGCTTAATCGCGAGAACAGAAATTTAGCAACGTTAATCTCCGCGAAGAAAGAGATACCGATAACAGTAAGCTGACAGGATCAAAGTAGTCAAATCAGTAAAAGACAGTCGAGAATAGTGTGAAAAAACAGGATAAAAAATTAAAATAATTGAAAATAAATTTAACAGCTATCTTCCTAAAGACGCATGAAACACGATGGTAACAATTACATGAAAAAATAATTCGCACAATTCTCACAAATCGAAATTCTATCGCTTCGCCTGTCACCCACAGGCGTCGTGGTGCGATAGACTTTCATTCAATTCATCCTGTTTGTTCTCGCTTCTCTCAAATCGAATCAGCAAATATTTTGAACGCTTCCAATGTTTCCGATGATGATTTGACACCCGCAAAAATAGAATAAAACGAATAAATAATTTGAAATTCAAGAAAATCATCGCGCGACAAGTCACGTAAACGCGTATAATATTACAATAAATTAAACGTTGTATGTGGAAATGCTAGCTAATTAAATAACGCAAAAAACAACCAATCTCATCCCTCACGCAGTGAGGAATGAGAGAGATATAGAAAATAGAAGATGTCACAATAAATTAACTCAACTAAACATGCACGCACAGCTAGCATTCACTTCTCAATTGAATTAGAACTCAGAAAAGATAAATAACCCAGATCACGCGAACAGAACCCGGAATATAAATAAATAGCACGAATGAAATGGAAGTAACAGTGTGTCAAATCAGAATCGGACGATGCAGACATTCGTGAAAATAGAATAGAATCTCACAACAGTAATAACGAAGAACTCAACAATAAATTAGATATGAATTAACAATAGATGCAAAAGAATTAAACAGAATATAAATTATAACGTATAGAAAAGTCACTAATCTCGCATCGAATTAGAAGAAACACCAAAACTTGCAAGAACACAATGTTCACAGATGAAACTGATCAAAATGGTCACGAATGTCTACACAAAACAACAACAATTTGATCCTGGCAGAAGTACAACACGAATAACAGATCATTAGAAAGACGTAGACAACACCAGCGCGAACAAATAGAATAATAAATAGCAAAATTAATAAGCGTAGCATCCAACCCACAGATGCAAAGCCTCACACAGGCACCTGCGAAAGAAAAATTAAGATAAATATTAATATTCCAGCAACAATCAAAAGTAAGATATATAAGTAATATATAAATATGATATCTCGATACATAGTAGAATACAAACTAGTCGGAATAAATAAATATTGTTTGCAAAAACACAACCAAATCAAGGAAATGCTCGTGCAAACGAGAAAAACTTGAACATTAATCAAATTAAACAATGTACCAACCTCGAGCTTAGACACGTGCACGTTCAGCAGCAACAAAATGCCAGGACGATGAACAGCAAAATCCGAAATTCAAGGAAAAGCTAAAAATAAAAACAGAATTAGCAGAAAATAATAGCCGCGAGAAGTAAAGTAGAAATTGAAAAGAACAGCAAATAATGA
>CAKAJA020001015.1:0-24205 GCA_916610235.2 Lasioglossum morio
ATGTACAACGTATAACGTACAACGTATAACGTACATCGTACAACGTGTAACGTATAACGTATAACGTATAACGTACAGCGTATAATGTACAGCGTATAACGTATAACGTATAACGTATAACGTATAACGTATAACGTATAACGTATAACGTATAACGTACAGCGTATAACGTACAGCGTATAACATATAACGTACAACGTATAACGTATAACGTACAACATATAACGTACAGCGTATAACGTACAACGTATAACGTACAACGTACAACGTGTAACGTATAACGTACAGCGTATAACTTACAGCGTATAACGTACAGCGTATAACGTACAGCGTATAACGTATAACGTATAACGTATATCGTATAACGTATAACGTTCAACGTATAACGTACAACGTATAACGTACAACGTATAACGTATTACGTACAACGTATAACGTATAACGTATAACGTATAACGTATAACGTACAGCGTATAACGTACAGCGTATAACGTATAACGTATAAGGTATAACGTACAGCGTATAACGTACAACGTATAACGCATAACGCATAACGTATAACGCATAACGCATAACGTATAACGTATAACGTATAACGTACAGCGTACAACGTACAGCGTATAACATATAACGTATAACGTATAACGTATAACGTATAACGTATAACGTATAACGTATAACGTATAACGTATAACGTATAACGTATAACGTATAACGTATAACGTACAGCGTATAACGTATAACATACAACGTATAACGTACAACGTATAACGTACAACGTATCACGTACAACGTATAATGTACAACGTACAACGTGTAACGTATAACGTACAGCGTATAACGTACAGCGTATAAGGTACAGCGTATAACGTACAGCGTATAACGTATAACGTATAACGTATATCGTATAACGTATAACGTACAACGTATAACGTATAACGTATAACGTATAACGTATAACGTATAACGTATAACGTATAACGTATAACGTATAACGTATAGCATATAACGTACAACGTATAACGTACAACGTATAACGTAGAACGTATAACGTACAACGTATAACGTGTAACGTATAACGTATAACGTATAACGTATAACGTATAACGTATACCGTATACCGTATAACGTATAACGTATACCGTATAACGTATAACGTATAACGTATAACGTATAACGTATAACGTATAACGTATAACGTATAACGTATAACGTACAACGTATAACGTATACCGTATACCGTATACCAGATAACGTATAACGTATAACGTATAACGTATAACGTATAACGTATAACGTATAACGTATAACGTACAACGTATAACGTGTAACGTATAACGTATAACGTATAACGTATACCGTATACCGTATAACGTATAACGTATAACGTATAACGTATAACGTATAACGTATAACGTATAACGTATAACGTATAACGTATAACGTATAACGTATAACGTATAACGTATAACGTATAACGTATAACGTATAACGTATAACGTATAACGTATAACGTACAGCGTATAACGTACAACGAGTAACGTATAACGTATAACGTATAAAGTATAACGTATAACATATAACGAACAATATATAACGTACAACGTATAACGTACAACGTATAACGTATAACGTATAACGTATAACGTATAACGTACAACGTATAACGTACATCGTACAGCGTGTAACGTATAACGTATAACGTATAAAGTACAGCGTATAACGTACAGCGTATAACGTACAGCGTATAACGTATAACGTATAACGTATAACGTATAACATATAACGTACAACGTATAAAACAAACGTATAACGTACAGCGTATAACGTACAACGTATAACGTACAACGTACAACGTGTAACGTATAACGTATAACGTATAACGTACAGCGTATAACGTACAGCGTATAACGTATAACGTATAACGTATAACGTATAACGTATAACTTATAACGTATAACGTATAACATATAACGTGTAACGTAAAACGTATAACGTATAACGTATAACATATAACGTATAACTTATAACGTATAACGTATAACATATAACGTGTAACGTAAAACGTATAATGTACAACGTATAACGTACAACGTATAACGTACATCGTACAACGTGTAACGTATAACGTATAACGTATAACGTACAGCGTATAACGTACAGCGTATAACGTATAACGTATAACGTATAACATATAACGTACAACGTATAAAACAAACGTATAACGTACAGCGTATAACGTACAACGTATAACGTACAACGTACAACGTGTAACGTATAACGTATAACGTATAACGTACAGCGTATAACGTACAGCGTATAACGTATAACGTATAACGTATAACGTATAACATATAACGTATAACTTATAACGTATAACGTATAACATATAACGTGTAACGTAAAACGTATAATGTACAACGTATAACGTACAACGTATAACGTACATCGTACAACGTGTAACGTATAACGTATAACGTATAACGTACAGCGTATAACGTACAGCGTATAACGTATAACGTATAACGTATAACATATAACGTACAACGTATAAAACAAACGTATAACGTACAGCGTATAACGTACAGCGTATAACGTACAGCGTATAACGTATAACGTATATCGTACAACGTATAACGTACAACGTATAACGTACAACGTACAACGTGTAACGTATAACGTATAACGTATAACGTACAGCGTATAACGTACAGCGTATAACGTATAACGTATAACGTATAACGTATAACGTATAACGTATAACGTATAACGTACAGCGTACAACGTACAGCGTATAACATATAACGTACAACGTATACGTATAACGTACAACATATAACGTACAGCGTATAACGTACAACGTATAACGTACAACGTACAACGTGTAACGTATAACGTACAGCGTATAACTTACAGCGTATAACGTACAGCGTATAACGTACAGCGTATAACGTATAACGTATAACGTATATCGTATAACGTATAACGTACAACGTATAACGTACAACGTACAACGTGTAACGTATAACGTATAACGTATAACGTACAGCGTATAACGTACAGCGTATAACGTATAACGTATAACGTATAACGTACAACGTATAACGTACATCGTACAACGTGTAACGTATAACGTATAACGTATAAAGTACAGCGTATAACGTACAGCGTATAACGTACAGCGTATAACGTATAACGTATAACGTATAACATATAACGTACAACGTATAAAACAAACGTATAACGTACAGCGTATAACGTACAGCGTATAACGTACAGCGTATAACGTATAACGTATATCGTACAACGTATAACGTACAACGTATAACGTACAACGTACAACGTGTAACGTATAACGTATAACGTATAACGTACAGCGTATAACGTACAGCGTATAACGTATAACGTATAACGTATAACGTATAACATATAACGTATAACGTATAACGTATAACGTATAACATATAACGTGTAACGTAAAACGTATAATGTACAACGTATAACGTACAACGTATAACGTACATCGTACAACGTGTAACGTATAACGTATAACGTATAACGTACAGCGTATAATGTACAGCGTATAACGTATAACGTATAACGTATAACGTATAACGTATAACGTATAACGTACAGCGTACAACGTACAGCGTATAACATATAACGTACAACGTATACGTATAACGTACAACATATAACGTACAGCGTATAACGTACAACGTATAACGTACAACGTACAACGTGTAACGTATAACGTACAGCGTATAACTTACAGCGTATAACGTACAGCGTATAACGTACAGCGTATAACGTATAACGTATAACGTATATCGTATAACGTATAACGTACAACGTATAACGTACAACATATAACGTACAACGTATAACGTAGAACGTATAACGTACAACGTATAACGTGTAACGTATAACGTATAACGTATAACGTATAACGTATAACGTATACCGTATACCGTATAACGTATAACGTATACCGTATAACGTATAACGTATAACGTATAACGTATAACGTATAACGTATAACGTATAACGTATAACGTATAACGTATAACGTATAACGTATAACGTACAACGTATAACGTATACCGTATACCGTATACCATATAACGTATAACGTATAACGTATAACGTATAACGTATAACGTATAACGTATAACGTATAACGTATAACGTATAACGTATAACGTATAACGTACAACGTATAACGTGTAACGTATAACGTATAACGTATAACGTATAACGTATAACGTACAACGTATAACGTACATCGTACAACGTGTAACGTATAACGTATAACGTATAAAGTACAGCGTATAACGTACAGCGTATAACGTACAGCGTATAACGTATAACGTATAACGTATAACATATAACGTACAACGTATAAAACAAACGTATAACGTACAGCGTATAACGTACAGCGTATAACGTACAGCGTATAACGTATAACGTATATCGTACAACGTATAACGTACAACGTATAACGTACAACGTACAACGTGTAACGTATAACGTATAACGTATAACGTACAGCGTATAACGTACAGCGTATAACGTATAACGTATAACGTATAACGTATAACATATAACGTATAACGTATAACGTATAACGTATAACATATAACGTGTAACGTAAAACGTATAATGTACAACGTATAACGTACAACGTATAACGTACATCGTACAACGTGTAACGTATAACGTATAACGTATAACGTACAGCGTATAATGTACAGCGTATAACGTATAACGTATAACGTATAACGTATAACGTATAACATATAACGTGTAACGTAAAACGTATAATGTACAACGTATAACGTACAACGTATAACGTACATCGTACAACGTGTAACGTATAACGTATAACGTATAACGTACAGCGTATAACGTACAGCGTATAACGTATAACGTATAACGTATAACGTATAACATATAACGTATAACGTATAACGTATAACGTATAACATATAACGTGTAACGTAAAACGTATAATGTACAACGTATAACGTACAACGTATAACGTACATCGTACAACGTGTAACGTATAACGTATAACGTATAACGTACAGCGTATAATGTACAGCGTATAACGTATAACGTATAACGTATAACGTATAACGTATAACGTATAACGTACAGCGTACAACGTACAGCGTATAACATATAACGTACAACGTATAACGTATAACGTACAACATATAACGTACAGCGTATAACGTACAACGTATAACGTACAACGTACAACGTGTAACGTATAACGTACAGCGTATAACTTACAGCGTATAACGTACAGCGTATAACGTACAGCGTATAACGTATAACGTATAACGTATATCGTATAACGTATAACGTACAACGTATAACGTACAACATATAACGTACAACGTATAACGTAGAACGTATAACGTACAACGTATAACGTGTAACGTATAACGTATAACGTATAACGTATAACGTATAACGTATACCGTATACCGTATAACGTATAACGTATACCGTATAACGTATAACGTATAACGTATAACGTATAACGTATAACGTATAACGTATAACGTACAACGTATAACGTATACCGTATACCGTATACCATATAACGTATAACGTATAACGTATAACGTATAACGTATAACGTATAACGTATAACGTATAACGTATAACGTATAACGTATAACGTATAACGTATAACGTACAACGTATAACGTGTAACGTATAACGTATAACGTATAACGTATAACGTATAACGTACAACGTATAACGTACATCGTACAACGTGTAACGTATAACGTATAACGTATAAAGTACAGCGTATAACGTACAGCGTATAACGTACAGCGTATAACGTATAACGTATAACGTATAACATATAACGTACAACGTATAAAACAAACGTATAACGTACAGCGTATAACGTACAGCGTATAACGTACAGCGTATAACGTATAACGTATATCGTACAACGTATAACGTACAACGTATAACGTACAACGTACAACGTGTAACGTATAACGTATAACGTATAACGTACAGCGTATAACGTACAGCGTATAACGTATAACGTATAACGTATAACGTATAACATATAACGTATAACGTATAACGTATAACGTATAACGTATAACATATAACGTGTAACGTAAAACGTATAATGTACAACGTATAACGTACAACGTATAACGTACATCGTACAACGTGTAACGTATAACGTATAACGTATAACGTACAGCGTATAATGTACAGCGTATAACGTATAACGTATAACGTATAACGTATAACGTATAACGTATAACGTATAACGTATAACGTACAGCGTACAACGTACAGCGTATAACATATAACGTACAACGTATAACGTATAACGTACAACATATAACGTACAGCGTATAACGTACAACGTATAACGTACAACGTACAACGTGTAACGTATAACGTACAGCGTATAACTTACAGCGTATAACGTACAGCGTATAACGTACAGCGTATAACGTATAACGTATAACGTATATCGTATAACGTATAACGTTCAACGTATAACGTACAACGTATAACGTACAACGTATAACGTATTACGTACAACGTATAACGTATAACGTATAACGTATAACGTATAACGTACAGCGTATAACGTACAGCGTATAACGTATAACGTATAAGGTATAACGTACAGCGTATAACGTACAACGTATAACGTATAACGTATAACGTATAACGTATAACGTATAACGTATAACGTATAACGTATAACGTACAGCGTACAACGTACAGCGTATAACATATAACGTATAACGTATAACGTATAACGTATAACGTATAACGTATAACGTATAACGTATAACGTATAACGTATAACGTATAACGTATAACGTATAACGTACAGCGTATAACGTATAACATACAACGTATAACGTACAACGTATAACGTACAACGTATCACGTACAACGTATAATGTACAACGTACAACGTGTAACGTATAACGTACAGCGTATAACGTACAGCGTATAAGGTACAGCGTATAACGTACAGCGTATAACGTATAACGTATAACGTATATCGTATAACGTATAACGTACAACGTATAACGTATAACGTATAACGTATAACGTATAACGTATAACGTATAACGTATAACGTATAACGTATAACGTATAGCATATAACGTACAACATATAACGTACAACGTATAACGTAGAACGTATAACGTACAACGTATAACGTGTAACGTATAACGTATAACGTATAACGTATAACGTATAACGTATACCGTATACCGTATAACGTATAACGTATACCGTATAACGTATAACGTATAACGTATAACGTATAACGTATAACGTATAACGTATAACGTATAACGTATAACGTACAACGTATAACGTATACCGTATACCGTATACCAGATAACGTATAACGTATAACGTATAACGTATAACGTATAACGTATAACGTATAACGTATAACGTACAACGTATAACGTGTAACGTATAACGTATAACGTATAACGTATACCGTATACCGTATAACGTATAACGTATAACGTATAACGTATAACGTATAACGTATAACGTATAACGTATAACGTATAACGTATAACGTATAACGTATAACGTATAACGTATAACGTATAACGTATAACGTATAACGTATAACGTATAACGTATAACGTACAGCGTATAACGTACAACGAGTAACGTATAACGTATAACGTATAAAGTATAACGTATAACATATAACGAACAATATATAACGTACAACGTATAACGTACAACGTATAACGTATAACGTATAACGTATAACGTATAACGTACAACGTATAACGTACATCGTACAGCGTGTAACGTATAACGTATAACGTATAAAGTACAGCGTATAACGTACAGCGTATAACGTACAGCGTATAACGTATAACGTATAACGTATAACGTATAACATATAACGTACAACGTATAAAACAAACGTATAACGTACAGCGTATAACGTACAACGTATAACGTACAACGTACAACGTGTAACGTATAACGTATAACGTATAACGTACAGCGTATAACGTACAGCGTATAACGTATAACGTATAACGTATAACGTATAACGTATAACTTATAACGTATAACGTATAACATATAACGTGTAACGTAAAACGTATAACGTATAACGTATAACATATAACGTATAACTTATAACGTATAACGTATAACATATAACGTGTAACGTAAAACGTATAATGTACAACGTATAACGTACAACGTATAACGTACATCGTACAACGTGTAACGTATAACGTATAACGTATAACGTACAGCGTATAACGTACAGCGTATAACGTATAACGTATAACGTATAACATATAACGTACAACGTATAAAACAAACGTATAACGTACAGCGTATAACGTACAACGTATAACGTACAACGTACAACGTGTAACGTATAACGTATAACGTATAACGTACAGCGTATAACGTACAGCGTATAACGTATAACGTATAACGTATAACGTATAACATATAACGTATAACTTATAACGTATAACGTATAACATATAACGTGTAACGTAAAACGTATAATGTACAACGTATAACGTACAACGTATAACGTACATCGTACAACGTATAACGTATAACGTATAACGTATAACGTACAGCGTATAACGTACAGCGTATAACGTATAACGTATAACGTATAACATATAACGTACAACGTATAAAACAAACGTATAACGTACAGCGTATAACGTACAGCGTATAACGTACAGCGTATAACGTATAACGTATATCGTACAACGTATAACGTACAACGTATAACGTACAACGTACAACGTGTAACGTATAACGTATAACGTATAACGTACAGCGTATAACGTACAGCGTATAACGTATAACGTATAACGTATAACGTATAACATATAACGTATAACGTATAACGTATAACGTATAACATATAACGTGTAACGTAAAACGTATAATGTACAACGTATAACGTACAACGTATAACGTACATCGTACAACGTGTAACGTATAACGTATAACGTATAACGTACAGCGTATAATGTACAGCGTATAACGTATAACGTATAACGTATAACGTATAACGTATAACGTATAACGTATAACGTATAACGTACAGCGTACAACGTACAGCGTATAACATATAACGTACAACGTATAACGTATAACGTACAACATATAACGTACAGCGTATAACGTACAACGTATAACGTACAACGTACAACGTGTAACGTATAACGTACAGCGTATAACTTACAGCGTATAACGTACAGCGTATAACGTACAGCGTATAACGTATAACGTATAACGTATATCGTATAACGTATAACGTACAACGTATAACGTACAACGTATAACGTACAACGTATAACGTATTACGTACAACGTATAACGTATAACGTATAACGTATAACGTATAACGTATAACGTACAGCGTATAACGTACAGCGTATAACGTATAACGTATAAGGTATAACGTACAGCGTATAACGTACAACGTATAACGTATAACGTATAACGTATAACGTATAACGTATAACGTATAACGTATAACGTACAGCGTACAACGTACAGCGTATAACATATAACGTATAACGTATAACGTATAACGTATAACGTATAACGTATAACGTATAACGTATAACGTATAACGTATAACGTACAGCGTATAACGTATAACATACAACGTATAACGTACAACGTATAACGTACAACGTATCACGTACAACGTATAATGTACAACGTACAACGTGTAACGTATAACGTACAGCGTATAACGTACAGCGTATAAGGTACAGCGTATAACGTACAGCGTATAACGTACAGCGTATAACGTTTAACGTATAACGTATAACGTATAACATATAACGTACAACGTATAAAACAAACGTATAACGTACAGCGTATAACGTACAACGTATAACGTACAACGTACAACGTGTAACGTATAACGTATAACGTATAACGTACAGCGTATAACGTACAGCGTATAACGTATAACGTATAACGTATAACGTATAACATATAACGTATAACTTATAACGTATAACGTATAACATATAACGTGTAACGTAAAACGTATAATGTACAACGTATAACGTACAACGTATAACGTACATCGTACAACGTGTAACGTATAACGTATAACGTATAACGTACAGCGTATAATGTACAGCGTATAACGTATAACGTATAACGTATAACGTATAACGTATATCGTATAACGTACAGCGTACAACGTACAGCGTATAACATATAACGTATAACGTATAACGTATAACGTATAACGTATAACGTATAACGTATAACGTATAACGTATAACGTATAACGTATAACGTATAACGTATAACGTATAACGTATAACGTATAACGTATAACGTATAACGTATAACGTATAACGTATAACGTATAACGTATAACGTATAACGTATAACGTATAACGTATAACGTATAACGTATAACGTATAACGTATATCGTATAACGTATAACGTATAACGTATAACGCATAACGTATAACGTATAACGTACAGCGTATAACGTACAACGAGTAACGTATAACGTATAACGTATAAAGTATAACGTATAACATATAACGTACAATATATAACGTACAAGGTATAACGTACAACGTATAACGTATAACGTACAACGTATAACGTACATCGTACAACGTGTAACGTATAACGTATAACGTATAAAGTACAGCGTATAACGTACAGCGTATAACGTACAGCGTATAACGTATAACGTATAACGTATAACATATAACGTACAACGTATAAGACAAACGTATAACGTACAGCGTATAACGTACAGCGTATAACGTACAGCGTATAACGTATAACGTATAACGTATAACGTATAACGTATAACGTATAACGTATAACGTATAACGTATAACGTATAACGTATAACGTATAACGTATAACGTATAACGTATAACGTATAACGTATAACGTATAACGTATAACGTACAGCGTATAACGTACAACGAGTAACGTATAACGTATAACGTATAAAGTATAACGTATAACATATAACGTACAATATATAACGTACAACGTATAACGTACAACGTATAACGTATAACGTATAACGTATAACGTACAACGTATAACGTACATCGTACAACGTGTAACGTATAACGTATAACGTATAAAGTACAGCGTATAACGTACAGCGTATAACGTACAGCGTATAACGTTTAACGTATAACGTATAACGTATAACATATAACGTACAACGTATAAAACAAACGTATAACGTACAGCGTATAACGTACAACGTATAACGTACAACGTACAACGTGTAACGTATAACGTATAACGTATAACGTACAGCGTATAACGTACAGCGTATAACGTATAACGTATAACGTATAACGTATAACATATAACGTATAACTTATAACGTATAACGTATAACATATAACGTGTAACGTAAAACGTATAATGTACAACGTATAACGTACAACGTATAACGTACATCGTACAACGTGTAACGTATAACGTATAACGTATAACGTACAGCGTATAATGTACAGCGTATAACGTATAACGTATAACGTATAACGTATAACGTATATCGTATAACGTACAGCGTACAACGTACAGCGTATAACATATAACGTATAACGTATAACGTATAACGTATAACGTATAACGTATAACGTATAACGTATAACGTATAACGTATAACGTATAACGTATAACGTATAACGTATAACGTATAACGTATAACGTATAACGTATAACGTATAACGTATAACGTATAACGTATAACGTATAACGTATAACGTATAACGTATAACGTATAACGTATAACGTATAACGTATAACGTATAACGTATAACGTATAACGTATAACGTATAACGCATAACGTATAACGTATAACGTACAGCGTATAACGTACAACGAGTAACGTATAACGTATAACGTATAAAGTATAACGTATAACATATAACGTACAATATATAACGTACAAGGTATAACGTACAACGTATAACGTATAACGTACAACGTATAACGTACATCGTACAACGTGTAACGTATAACGTATAACGTATAAAGTACAGCGTATAACGTACAGCGTATAACGTACAGCGTATAACGTATAACGTATAACGTATAACATATAACGTACAACGTATAAGACAAACGTATAACGTACAGCGTATAACGTACAGCGTATAACGTACAGCGTATAACGTATAACGTATATCGTACAACGTATAACGTACAACGTATAACGTACAACGTACAACTTACAACGTGTAACGTATAACGTATAACGTATAACGTATAACGTATAACGTATAACGTACAGCGTATAACGTATAACGTATAACGTATAACGTATAACGTATAACGTATAACGTATAACGTATAACGTATAACGTATAACGTATAACGTATAACGTATAACGTATAACGTATAACGTATAACGTATAACGTATAACGTATAACGTATAACGTATAACGTATAACGTATAACGTATAACGTATAACGTATAACGTATAACGTATAACGTATAACGTATAACGTATAACGTATAACGTATAACGTATACCGTATAACGTATAACGTACAACGGATAACGTACAGCGTATAACGTATAACGTATAACGTATAACGTATAACGTATAACGTATAACGTATAACGTATAACGTATAACGTATAACATATAACGTACAACGTATAACGTATAACGTACAACATATAACGTACAGCGTATAACGTACAACGTATAACGTACAACGTACAACGTGTAACGTATAACGTACAGCGTATAACTTACAGCGTATAACGTACAGCGTATAACGTACAGCGTATAACGTATAACGTATAACGTATATCGTATAACGTATAACGTACAACGTATAACGTACAACGTATAACGTACAACGTATAACGTATTACGTACAACGTATAACGTATAACGTATAACGTATAACGTACAGCGTATAACGTACAGCGTATAACGTATAACGTATAAGGTATAACGTACAGCGTATAACGTACAACGTATAACGTATAACGTATAACGTATAACGTATAACGTACAGCGTACAACGTACAGCGTATAACATATAACGTATAACGTATAACGTATAACGTATAACGTATAACGTATAACGTATAACGTATAACGTACAGCTTATAACGTATAACATACAACGTATAACGTACAACGTATAACATACAACGTATCACGTACAACGTATAACGTACAACGTACAACGTGTAACGTATAACGTACAGCGTATAACGTACAGCGTATAAGGTACAGCGTATAACGTACAGCGTATAACGTATAACGTATAACGTATATCGTATAACGTATAACGTACAACGTATAACGTATAACGTATAACGTATAACGTATAACGTATAACGTATAACGTATAGCATAAGGTACAACAAAAACGTACAACGTATAACGTAGAACGTATAACGTACAACGTATAACGTGTAACGTATAACGTATAACGTATAACGTATAACGTATACCGTATACCGTATAACGTATAACGTATACCGTATAACGTATAACGTATAACGTATAACGTATATCGTATAACGTATAACGTACAACGTATAACGTACAACGTATAACGTACAACGTATAACGTACAACGTATAACGTATTACGTACAACGTATAACGTATAACGTATAACGTATAACGTATAACGTACAGCGTATAACGTACAGCGTATAACGTATAACGTATAAGGTATAACGTACAGCGTATAACGTACAACGTATAACGTATAACGTATAACGTATAACGTATAACGTATAACGTATAACGTACAGCGTACAACGTACAGCGTATAACATATAACGTATAACGTATAACGTATAACGTATAACGTATAACGTATAACGTATAACGTATAACGTATAACGTACAGCGTATAACGTATAACATACAACGTATAACGTACAACGTATCACGTACAACGTATAATGTACAACGTACAACGTGTAACGTATAACGTACAGCGTATAACGTACAGCGTATAACGTATAACGTATAACGTATAACGTATAACGTATAACGTATAACGTATAACGTATAACGTATAACGTATAACGTATAACGTATAACATATAACGTATAACGTATAACGTATACCGTATAACGTATAACGTATAACGTATAACGTATATCGTATAACGTATAACGTACAACGTATAACGTACAACGTATAACGTACAACGTATAACGTACAACGTATAACGTATTACGTACAACGTATAACGTATAACGTATAACGTATAACGTATAACGTACAGCGTATAACGTACAGCGTATAACGTATAACGTATAAGGTATAACGTACAGCGTATAACGTACAGCGTATAAGGTACAGCGTATAACGTACAGCGTATAACGTATAACGTATAACGTATATCGTATAACGTATAACGTACAACGTATAACGTATAACGTATAACGTATAACGTATAACGTATAACGTATAACGTATAGCATAAGGTACAACAAAAACGTACAACGTATAACGTAGAACGTATAACGTACAACGTATAACGTGTAACGTATAACGTATAACGTATAACGTATAACGTATACCGTATACCGTATAACGTATAACGTATACCGTATAACGTATAACGTATAACGTATAACGTATATCGTATAACGTATAACGTACAACGTATAACGTACAACGTATAACGTACAACGTATAACGTACAACGTATAACGTATTACGTACAACGTATAACGTATAACGTATAACGTATAACGTATAACGTACAGCGTATAACGTACAGCGTATAACGTATAACGTATAAGGTATAACGTACAGCGTATAACGTACAACGTATAACGTATAACGTATAACGTATAACGTATAACGTACAGCGTACAACGTACAGCGTATAACATATAACGTATAACGTATAACGTATAACGTATAACGTATAACGTATAACGTATAACGTATAACGTATAACGTACAGCGTATAACGTATAACATACAACGTATAACGTACAACGTATCACGTACAACGTATAATGTACAACGTACAACGTGTAACGTATAACGTACAGCGTATAACGTACAGCGTATAACGTATAACGTATAACGTATAACGTATAACGTATAACGTATAACGTATAACGTATAACGTATAACGTATAACGTATAACGTATAACATATAACGTACAACGTATAACGTATAACGTACAACATATAACGTACAGCGTATAACGTACAACGTATAACGTACAACGTACAACGTACAACGTATAACGTATTACGTACAACGTATAACGTATAACGTATAACGTATAACGTATAACGTCTAACGTATAACGTATAACGTATACCGTATAACGTATAACGTACAACGGATAACGTACAGCGTATAACGTATAACGTATAACGTATAACGTATAACGTATAACGTATAACGTATAACGTATAACGTATAACATATAACGTACAATATATAACGTACAAGGTATAACGTACAACGTATAACGTATAACGTACAACGTATAACGTACATCGTACAACGTGTAACGTATAACGTATAACGTATAAAGTACAGCGTATAACGTACAGCGTATAACGTACAGCGTATAACGTATAACGTATAACGTATAACATATAACGTACAACGTATAAGACAAACGTATAACGTACAGCGTATAACGTACAGCGTATAACGTACAGCGTATAACGTATAACGTATATCGTACAACGTATAACGTACAACGTATAACGTACAACGTACAACGTGTAACGTATAACGTATAACGTATAACGTATAACGTATAACGTATAACGTACAGCGTATAACGTATAACGTATAACGTATAACGTATAACGTATAACGTATAACGTATAACGTATAACGTATAACGTATAACGTATAACGTATAACGTATAACGTATAACGTATAACGTATAACGTATAACGTATAACGTATAACGTATAACGTATAACGTATAACGTATAACGTATAACGTATAACGTATAACGTATAACGTATAACGTATAACGTCTAACGTATAACGTATAACGTATACCGTATAACGTATAACGTACAACGGATAACGTACAGCGTATAACGTATAACGTATAACGTATAACGTATAACGTATAACGTATAACGTATAACGTATAACGTATAACGTATAACATATAACGTACAACGTATAACGTATAACGTACAACATATAACGTACAGCGTATAACGTACAACGTATAACGTACAACGTACAACGTGTAACGTATAACGTACAGCGTATAACTTACAGCGTATAACGTACAGCGTATAACGTACAGCGTATAACGTATAACGTATAACGTATATCGTATAACGTATAACGTACAACGTATAACGTACAACGTATAACGTACAACGTATAACGTATTACGTACAACGTATAACGTATAACGTATAACGTATAACGTACAGCGTATAACGTACAGCGTATAACGTATAACGTATAAGGTATAACGTACAGCGTATAACGTACAACGTATAACGTATAACGTATAACGTATAACGTATAACGTACAGCGTACAACGTACAGCGTATAACATATAACGTATAACGTATAACGTATAACGTATAACGTATAACGTATAACGTATAACGTATAACGTATAACGTATAACGTACAGCGTATAACGTATAACATACAACGTATAACGTACAACGTATAACATACAACGTATCACGTACAACGTATAACGTACAACGTACAACGTGTAACGTATAACGTACAGCGTATAACGTACAGCGTATAAGGTACAGCGTATAACGTACAGCGTATAACGTATAACGTATAACGTATATCGTATAACGTATAACGTACAACGTATAACGTATAACGTATAACGTATAACGTATAACGTATAACGTATAACGTATAACGTATAGCATAAGGTACAACAAAAACGTACAACGTATAACGTAGAACGTATAACGTACAACGTATAACGTGTAACGTATAACGTATAACGTATAACGTATAACGTATACCGTATACCGTATAACGTATAACGTATACCGTATAACGTATAACGTATAACGTATAACGTATATCGTATAACGTATAACGTACAACGTATAACGTACAACGTATAACGTACAACGTATAACGTATTACGTACAACGTATAACGTATAACGTATAACGTATAACGTATAACGTACAGCGTATAACGTACAGCGTATAACGTATAACGTATAAGGTATAACGTACAGCGTATAACGTACAACGTATAACGTATAACGTATAACGTATAACGTATAACGTACAGCGTACAACGTACAGCGTATAACATATAACGTATAACGTATAACGTATAACGTATAACGTATAACGTATAACGTATAACGTATAACGTATAACGTATAACGTATAACGTATAACGTATAACGTATAACGTATAACGTATAACGTACAGCGTATAACGTATAACATACAACGTATAACGTACAACGTATCACGTACAACGTATAATGTACAACGTACAACGTGTAACGTATAACGTACAGCGTATAACGTACAGCGTATAACGTATAACGTATAACGTATAACGTATAACGTATAACGTATAACGTATAACGTATAACGTATAACGTATAACGTATAACATATAACGTACAACGTATAACGTATAACGTACAACATATAACGTACAGCGTATAACGTACAACGTATAACGTACAACGTACAACGTACAACGTATAACGTATTACGTACAACGTATAACGTATAACGTATAACGTATAACGTACAGCGTATAACGTACAGCGTATAACGTATAACGTATAAGGTATAACGTACAGCGTATAACGTACAAAGTATAACGTATAACGTATAACGTATAACGTATAACGTACAGCGTACAACGTACAGCGTATAACATATAACGTATAACGTATAACGTATAACGTATAACGTATAACGTATAACGTATAACGTATAACGTATAACGTACAGCGTATAACGTATAACATACAACGTATAACGTACAACGTATAACATACAACGTATCACGTACAACGTATAACGTACAACGTACAACGTGTAACGTATAACGTACAGCGTATAACGTACAGCGTATAAGGTACAGCGTATAACGTACAGCGTATAACGTATAACGTATAACGTATATCGTATAACGTATAACGTACAACGTATAACGTATAACGTATAACGTATAACGTATAACGTATAACGTATAACGTATAACGTATAACGTATAGCATAAGGTACAACAAAAACGTACAACGTATAACGTAGAACGTATAACGTACAACGTATAACGTGTAACGTATAACGTATAACGTATAACGTATAACGTATAACGTATAACGTATACCGTATACCGTATAACGTATAACGTATACCGTATAACGTATAACGTATAACGTATAACGTATATCGTATAACGTATAACGTACAACGTATAACGTACAACGTATAACGTACAACGTATAACGTATTACGTACAACGTATAACGTATAACGTATAACGTATAACGTATAACGTACAGCGTATAACGTACAGCGTATAACGTATAACGTATAAGGTATAACGTACAGCGTATAACGTACAACGTATAACGTATAACGTATAACGTATAACGTATAACGTATAACGTACAGCGTACAACGTACAGCGTATAACATATAACGTATAACGTATAACGTATAACGTATAACGTATAACGTATAACGTATAACGTATAACGTATAACGTACAGCGTATAACGTATAACGTATAACGTATAACGTATAACGTATAACGTATAACGTACAGCGTATAACGTATAACGTATAACGTATAACGTATAACGTATAACGTATAACGTATAACGTATAACGTATAACGTATAACGTATAACGTATAACGTATTACGTACAACGTATAACGTATAACGTATAACGTATAACGTATAACGTACAGCGTATAACGTACAGCGTATAACGTATAACGTATAAGGTATAACGTACAGCGTATAACGTATAACGTATAACGTATAACGTATAACGTACAGCGTACAACGTACAGCGTATAACATATAACGTATAACGTATAACGTATAACGTATAACGTATAACGTATAACGTATAACGTATAACGTATAACGTACAGCGTATAACGTATAACATACAACGTATAACGTACAACGTATCACGTACAACGTATAATGTACAACGTACAACGTGTAACGTATAACGTACAGCGTATAACGTACAGCGTATAACGTATAACGTATAACGTATAACGTATAACGTATAACGTATAACGTATAACGTATAACGTATAACATATAACGTACAACGTATAACGTATAACGTACAACATATAACGTACAGCGTATAACGTACAACGTATAACGTACAACGTACAACGTACAACGTATAACGTATTACGTACAACGTATAACGTATAACGTAGAACGTATAACGTATAACGTCTAACGTATAACGTATAACGTATACCGTATAACGTATAACGTACAACGGATAACGTACAGCGTATAACGTATAACGTATAACGTATAACGTATAACGTATAACGTATAACGTATAACGTATAACGTATAACATATAACGTACAATATATAACGTACAAGGTATAACGTACAACGTATAACGTATAACGTACAACGTATAACGTACATCGTACAACGTGTAACGTATAACGTATAACGTATAAAGTACAGCGTATAACGTACAGCGTATAACGTACAGCGTATAACGTATAACGTATAACGTATAACATATAACGTACAACGTATAAGACAAACGTATAACGTACAGCGTATAACGTACAGCGTATAACGTACAGCGTATAACGTATAACGTATATCGTACAACGTATAACGTACAACGTATAACGTACAACGTACAACGTGTAACGTATAACGTATAACGTATAACGTATAACGTATAACGTATAACGTACAGCGTATAACGTATAACGTATAACGTATAACGTATAACGTATAACGTATAACGTATAACGTATAACGTATAACGTATAACGTATAACGTATAACGTATAACGTATAACGTATAACGTATAACGTATAACGTATAACGTATAACGTATAACGTATAACGTATAACGTATAACGTATAACGTATACCGTATAACGTATAACGTACAACGGATAACGTACAGCGTATAACGTATAACGTATAACGTATAACGTATAACGTATAACGTATAACGTATAACGTATAACGTATAACGTATAACGTATAACGTACAACGTATAACGTATAACGTACAACATATAACGTACAGCGTATAACGTACAACGTATAACGTACAACGTACAACGTGTAACGTATAACGTACAGCGTATAACTTACAGCGTATAACGTACAGCGTATAACGTACAGCGTATAACGTATAACGTATAACGTATATCGTATAACGTATAACGTACAACGTATAACGTACAACGTATAACGTACAACGTATAACGTATTACGTACAACGTATAACGTATAACGTATAACGTATAACGTACAGCGTATAACGTACAGCGTATAACGTATAACGTATAAGGTATAACGTATAGCGTATAACGTACAACGTATAACGTATAACGTATAACGTATAACGTATAACGTACAGCGTACAACGTACAGCGTATAACATATAACGTATAACGTATAACGTATAACGTATAACGTATAACGTATAACGTATAACGTATAACGTATAACGTACAGCGTATAACGTATAACATACAACGTATAACGTACAACGTATAACATACAACGTATCACGTACAACGTATAACGTACAACGTACAACGTGTAACGTATAACGTACAGCGTATAACGTACAGCGTATAAGGTACAGCGTATAACGTACAGCGTATAACGTATAACGTATAACGTATATCGTATAACGTATAACGTACAACGTATAACGTATAACGTATAACGTATAACGTATAACGTATAGCATAAGGTACAACAAAAACGTACAACGTATAACGTAGAACGTATAACGTACAACGTATAACGTGTAACGTATAACGTATAACGTATAACGTATAACGTATACCGTATACCGTATAACGTATAACGTATACCGTATAACGTATAACGTATAACGTATAACGTATATCGTATAACGTATAACGTACAACGTATAACGTACAACGTATAACGTACAACGTATAACGTACAACGTATAACGTATTACGTACAACGTATAACGTATAACGTATAACGTATAACGTATAACGTACAGCGTATAACGTACAGCGTATAACGTATAACGTATAAGGTATAACGTACAGCGTATAACGTACAACGTATAACGTATAACGTATAACGTATAACGTATAACGTACAGCGTACAACGTACAGCGTATAACATATAACGTATAACGTATAACGTATAACGTATAACGTATAACGTATAACGTATAACGTATAACGTATAACGTATAACGTATAACGTACAGCGTATAACGTATAACATACAACGTATAACGTACAACGTATCACGTACAACGTATAATGTACAACGTACAACGTGTAACGTATAACGTACAGCGTATAACGTACAGCGTATAACGTATAACGTATAACGTATAACGTATAACGTATAACGTATAACGTATAACGTATAACGTATAACGTATAACGTATAACATATAACGTACAACGTATAACGTATAACGTACAACATATAACGTACAGCGTATAACGTACAACGTATAACGTACAACGTACAACGTACAACGTATAACGTATTACGTACAACGTATAACGTATAACGTATAACGTATAACGTATAACGTACAGCGTATAACGTATAACATACAACGTATAACGTACAACGTATCACGTACAACGTATAATGTACAACGTACAACGTGTAACGTATAACGTACAGCGTATAACGTACAGCGTATAACGTATAACGTATAACGTATAACGTATAACGTATAACGTATAACGTATAACGTATAACGTATAACGTATAACGTATAACGTATAACATATAACGTACAACGTATAACGTATAACGTACAACATATAACGTACAGCGTATAACGTACAACGTATAACGTACAACGTACAACGTACAACGTATAACGTATTACGTACAACGTATAACGTATAACGTATAACGTATAACGTATAACGTCTAACGTATAACGTATAACGTATACCGTATAACGTATAACGTACAACGGATAACGTACAGCGTATAACGTATAACGTATAACGTATAACGTATAACGTATAACGTATAACGTATAACGTATAACGTATAACGTATAACATATAACGTACAATATATAACGTACAAGGTATAACGTACAACGTATAACGTATAACGTACAACGTATAACGTACATCGTACAACGTGTAACGTATAACGTATAACGTATAAAGTACAGCGTATAACGTACAGCGTATAACGTACAGCGTATAACGTATAACGTATAACGTATAACATATAACGTACAACGTATAAGACAAACGTATAACGTACAGCGTATAACGTACAGCGTATAACGTACAGCGTATAACGTATAACGTATATCGTACAACGTATAACGTACAACGTATAACGTACAACGTACAACGTGTAACGTATAACGTATAACGTATAACGTATAACGTATAACGTATAACGTACAGCGTATAACGTATAACGTATAACGTATAACGTATAACGTATAACGTATAACGTATAACGTATAACGTATAACGTATAACGTATAACGTATAACGTATAACGTATAACGTATAACGTATAACGTATAACGTATAACGTATAACGTATAACGTATAACGTATAACGTATAACGTATAACGTATAACGTATAACGTATAACGTATAACGTATAACGTATAACGTATAACGTCTAACGTATAACGTATAACGTATACCGTATAACGTATAACGTACAACGGATAACGTACAGCGTATAACGTATAACGTATAACGTATAACGTATAACGTATAACGTATAACGTATAACGTATAACGTATAACGTATAACATATAACGTACAACGTATAACGTATAACGTACAACATATAACGTACAGCGTATAACGTACAACGTATAACGTACAACGTACAACGTGTAACGTATAACGTACAGCGTATAACTTACAGCGTATAACGTACAGCGTATAACGTACAGCGTATAACGTATAACGTATAACGTATATCGTATAACGTATAACGTACAACGTATAACGTACAACGTATAACGTACAACGTATAACGTATTACGTACAACGTATAACGTATAACGTATAACGTATAACGTACAGCGTATAACGTACAGCGTATAACGTATAACGTATAAGGTATAACGTACAGCGTATAACGTACAACGTATAACGTATAACGTATAACGTATAACGTATAACGTACAGCGTACAACGTACAGCGTATAACATATAACGTATAACGTATAACGTATAACGTATAACGTATAACGTATAACGTATAACGTATAACGTATAACGTATAACGTACAGCGTATAACGTATAACATACAACGTATAACGTACAACGTATAACATACAACGTATCACGTACAACGTATAACGTACAACGTACAACGTGTAACGTATAACGTACAGCGTATAACGTACAGCGTATAAGGTACAGCGTATAACGTACAGCGTATAACGTATAACGTATAACGTATATCGTATAACGTATAACGTACAACGTATAACGTATAACGTATAACGTATAACGTATAACGTATAACGTATAACGTATAGCATAAGGTACAACAAAAACGTACAACGTATAACGTAGAACGTATAACGTACAACGTATAACGTGTAACGTATAACGTATAACGTATAACGTATAACGTATACCGTATACCGTATAACGTATAACGTATACCGTATAACGTATAACGTATAACGTATAACGTATATCGTATAACGTATAACGTACAACGTATAACGTACAACGTATAACGTACAACGTATAACGTACAACGTATAACGTATTACGTACAACGTATAACGTATAACGTATAACGTATAACGTATAACGTACAGCGTATAACGTACAGCGTATAACGTATAACGTATAAGGTATAACGTACAGCGTATAACGTACAACGTATAACGTATAACGTATAACGTATAACGTATA